>JAOUZG010041683.1:2362598-2380941 GCA_026289955.1 Argiope argentata
AAAGTAATGATAACAATAACAGGCAAACAGTAACTCATAAAGTAATGATAACAATAACAGGCAAACAGTAACTCACAAAGTAATGATAACAATAATAGGCAAACAGTAACTCACAAAGTAATGATAACAATAACTCACAAAGTAATGATAACAATAATAGGCAAACAGTAACTCACAAAGTAATGATAACAATAACAGGCAAACAGTAACTCACAAAGAAATGACAGCAATAACAGGAAAACAGTAACTCACAAAGTAATGACAAAAATAACAGTAAAACAGTAAATCAAACAGTAATGGTAACAACAACAGTAACAAAGTAATGATAATAATTCAATAAAAAAATTATTTCATTAACTATCTTAATTATTTTAGTATGTTTTTCAAAATATCAATAGTGTATAGAAATGGACATTGCATTTCTGACACTCTTGTGAGGATCATGAAGTGTGGGTAATTATTATGTATTGATGAACCATTTTGCAATGATTAAAGAATTTGATTGCAATGGTAAGGAAACGGAATATCTAATCTTTAAATAACATATAATTCACATAGCAAATGAAAACCATTAAGAACTTATTCCAAAATCTAAAGGAATACAGCAAACAGATCTTAAATTGAGAACTTCTCAATAATTTAAACTATTGGGTACTTTAAACTGTCTCCATAAATATCTTACATGCTAATTTTTAAACAAACACTTTTTAAATTCTTCTCTTTGTTTACATAGAAATTTTCGAAACGATTAAGACAATTTAACAAAACTATCTTGATTCATTCGTTCGGTTCAATGGACACATTCGTACCTCTCCTTCTGATGGCCTTTGATACAATATTGGTGTAACTCACTAAATAAACTCCCACGAAACAGAAGATTCTTTAAAGTATTTTGAACATTTCTTCTGGGCATTTCATCCAAAAATAAACAAGATCTATTGAAAGAGGTATTAATTAAATTTCCCTTTGGACAAAATGTATGCAATGACGTAATGTTGCTTGCTAAAAGCATTGTTAACATTAAGGATTCCTTCTTCCCTCATCGATAATGGGGTATCAATTTGAAATGTAAGGGGTATCAGTAATTCTTTACAACCGTAGTATCTATTCTTTGCAAGATATATTTGAGTGAAGCATCTCTCTATAATTCCTCCAAGGGAATAAACAGTCTTTTGATTAACTTTCCTTCCTATGCTGCAGATAATAAGGTGAAGCTGAAATAAAGACCCTCTTTTATACAATATTTAAAATTTTGCATGGAGAGAGGGTACCGCTGATGAAAGGATATTTATGCAATTAAAGAGATAAATGAATCTCGAGCTCCAATGCATACAAAGGATATGACAATTTCGCGAAAGATATTATGGAATAATTTAATAACATGTGTCAAAGAACCTTTATTTTAATTTTCAAGATCCAAGCGGATACAAAGTTACGTCATAAACTATAAATTTTTCGTTTTTCTTTTTTTTATGCTTCTGTTTTATTGATATGCTTCGTTTAGATAATACTAGTTTCACATCTATATATGAATGGTTCCTCTCTGTAACTTTGTTAACATCGTCTGAAGAAAAATTAAATTATATAATACAAACGGTATTTTTTATACACCTCGCATAAATTACTATTTCTAAAGTCTCATTTTTTCAATTCAATATATATATATATATATATATATATATATATATATATATATATATAGGCTGATTAAGAAGATTGAGTTGTTTCAAATCAATTTAAACTGGTTAATAACTTAAATTAATTATTTTAAATAATGACGTAATAATGTTCTCACATAATAACTTGATATTTACGATAGAAGAATTCATTGTATTTTAATAAATTTGACTTTTAATTTAAAAAAAATATATTATATTTACAATATCCCCTTTCTTGTCTCTAATACAGTTTTAAGTTTTAAACTGTGGCATATTCAAATTTTAACCAGACCTTATTGTATTAGATATCTTTTCTTTTGATTAAAAAAAGCCTTTAAAAATACATACACCCTAGCATAGTAATTTTTAGAATAATAATTTGAACCATAGACTACTTTCTAACATCACCATTAACACAAGCTTTTATAATACTAAGGCGGAATAGCATAACAGACGTGCAGAATTCTCTTATCAAATAACTAAACATGTTATTATAGGGTTCCCATCAGATTTCTCCTTAACGCCGTTGATTCTCTAATATCTTAATTAACTGAATGCAAAATTAGTTCAGAATGAAAGCGTAAGCGTTTATACAACCAGTACGTTATTCCAACCGTAAAGGTTTCTGGTGCATTTCCCTTTATACTCATTATGAAATTTAATTCGTAAGGTTCATATAAAGCATACAAATAGAATATTATAAAATGAATTGTCTCTGTAGTATAGAAATGAATCTAAATTGTAAAGAATTTAGTTCTTTACATTTACTATGCCCTATTTGTATATTTATAAAGAATTTCTATATATTTGTTCTGAAATCTTAGCAAAATTTGCTTTTTCATAAAAAAATGTGACACATTTGTCCCTTATTGTAATATTGATGTGTGCATCAAGCCGGCATTTTGGCACAGAGGAAGCACGTTTTCTTCGTGTTCTGGGCTTCCCTAATTCGAGTCCCTTTTAGTGCATGGTTGTTCTTCTGTTTGCTGTCTGTGAGATGTGTGACTGTGCCCCCCTGTAAAAAGGGGCAGTGCAAGCTACTGTGATGAGTGAGTAGCTAAGTCATACTTTTGTCCTAGTAGGTGCCACTTCAAAAACAAGAGAACTCAGAGCATTGGCTTAAAATCCCCTAATGTATCAGCGGGCTTGTGCATAGCAAGGGCCATAAGTAAAACCAACAACACATATCAAATTCGCATAAACCTTAAAAAAGGAAGGGATGTAATTATTAACTTTACTCACTGTAGCTTAGAATTAAGAATTTCTGGATATATTATTCTGTATTTAACTGAACTTGTATGCGATAAAAAGGCTTTTTGACACATTTCTAATTTTTTTTATTTCATACAATTAGTTAAAAATGCATTTCCGTTTCCACGTAGGTGACTAGAATCTATCAATTGTATATAAATAATCTTTGCATAACACCTATTATTACAGTTGGTATCGGTGATTAAAAAAATTTATAAAAAGCCATTGCAATTAGGAAATTTTTGAAAGCAATATTTACGAATAATAAAGAAGAATATATTGCATTTAAGAATAATTTTTCAAAGAAAGTTTTACGAATAACCCAGGAGAACATATGTGTGCTGGTGGTCCACAGAACAGACAATTAAATCTAGAGCTAATAAATTTTCGTTCAGGTGAGACTGTAAATAGAATTGATTTGCTTTGAAAATTTAAATATAATTTTAATTAATAAAAAAATAAGCTACATTTTAAAGTTTTACTGCTGTAATTTCGGAATTATCAAATAGTAGGAATGAAAGGTAACAAATCTAAAATATAAAAACATTCCAATGTTATTAGTAGCTTCAGAAAGTAATATTTATTTAATAATTGCTTTATGTTTACTTAAGATAAAACTAAATCTATGTCTGCAATTTGTTTATAAGTAAAAGTATATGTAGGTGCTTTACAGACGAAATCATTTGACATAGAACTACTATCTGGGATATATATATGTTATAATAAGTAGTAATATGAGCTTCAGAGTAGCTGTTTCGAAATTTTAAATACATTCGGTCAAAAAGTTACACAGTTTTAATTAAATAAAAATAAATAATTTTTTTAAAAAATATTTTCCATGAAAACTTTTGAAAAATTGATGCACTAAATTGATTTTTACTTCAAATAAAAAATTCAAAGCATTTTTCTTCCAATTATATCAATTATTTTACCATTGACTTTCATTCTATTTTCAATTAATTTAATTAATTTTGGTGAATACTACGCTGTCTCTCTGATTACTTAGGATAAAAACAACAATGTCTTTTAAATTGCATCGGTACCTACAATGTTTCTTATCATTTGGAAATATTATCCTTACATCACTCAATTATTGTTTAAATGATTATCTCACTATGTTGCCGATCTTAATTTAAATTATCAATAACATATATATAAAATGTCCACTTTTATAGTCGCCTAATAGCTAGTTTAGAAACCACTTGTTCGGTTTGGTTTGGTTTTGATGCCTTTTTGAATTAAAACTGTTCACAAATTAACTGCGATTAATAAATCTTGGAGACCAAAATAGATTTCCGGTATTAAAAATGTTTAATATTGCAAATAATCATATTTTATGTTCTTTAATGCCAATAAATGTAATTCTAAGAAAAATTCGATTTCTAACGTTTTATATATTCCTCTGGATACACTTAATAAACTGCCTGTAATATTTTGTAAAATATTCACGAAATTCAAAAGTATACTATAAAAAATATCATTGTTTTATAATTGTTATCAAACTTTGTAGCTGTTGAGCTTTAATAGTAGTCATGAAAAAACTTATTTTAGGTGGAAATTTTCTTAAAAAAATGTGACACAGAGGTGCATAAGTTTAATTTCAAAACTATCACTAATAATTCTTGGATCTCAAATTTTATATCTAAAATTTGTCTAAAAGATTAATTTTCAGTATTTTATTTCTATCAAATTTATTCGCTCAAGAAGGAAATTTTTTTGTTTCAAAATCACATCCTCAGATATATTTTACTAAATATTATTGAATATATACAGGAGACTCTATAAAGAGATAGAATTTGTAACTATTTTGGAAATATACTAATTGAATATACAAAATTAAATAAAATTTTTATCATCTGAAGCCTTTTCCGAAATGGAACTATATGTGCACCTATAAAAATTCCTTCCTTATATGTTGAAACAAACTAAAAGTAAGAACCATATATAATGCAGAGTAAGATTTCTTTTCATTTGATTTTTATAGCATTAATAAGATTTTATATGTTTGAATCAATACATTTAAAAGCATATCGAAAAATAAACAAGAAGTAATGTCGAAATGTAATCTTCCTAAGACGAAAAAGTATTCTTCTTCTTTTGTATTTGAACATAAAAGCACTTTTATGCTTTGATAATAAAATAATAACTTAATAATAAGATATATATACGCTGAAGAAAAAAAGTCAAATAATTTATTTTGAGCAAACACTTTCTTACTTGTCGAGCCTAGAGACAAAGAAATTCTTGAAGATCTCATCTGGAATACTTGAAAGATAATAATTTCATAGTTTTATCCTACTTTTGTTGAAAATCATATTAAGGTTCAAGAATGTAGTGGGAAAATTTTGTTATCGCAAACGAGAAGTTCTCTCTCGGTTGTTTTCTTCTATAGTTCTTCCTTTCTTGTTCATTGTTAATGAAATTTACTCTCACAAGCACTCTCTTCAGTGAAGTGCTATTTGAAATTTTGAATTTGTTCTCCAACTTGAATATCTCCAAGCTATACGCAATTGTTTTCTTATAATGCATTTTACTGAAGGTTGTTCATCAAAGACCAACTCGAAAATTTAACTTGCTTTTCTTGTGTGTGTTTGCATGACTATAAAAAAAAAGAAGCCTGATTTCTGATTTTGCCTCATATTTAAATGATTTACGATTGAATTATTACATACACAAACATGAGTTTTGTGGGGAATGAAGTTTTAATTTTGGAATTTAAAAATTTGAAAACTTTATAAAGTTTTTAAAAGAAATGTCATCATATTTATATGTACATTATTATTAAATTATTATTTCTTATTTAAAAGAAATTCTGATTTTTTATTTATAATTAATTTAAAAAAAATATGATTCTTTACATGGAGAGTTATCTGCATAAAACCTTTGTTCATGAAATATTATTCTATTTAAAAAGGGCATTTTCATGGACAATTTTAAATTCGTTAAATTTTTTTGTTGCTTATATAAATGCATGAAACTTACTAGGAAAATGCATTTCCTCTCATATAACTAGCTTATTTAAAACATATTTATATTCATATATAGAATTTTTAATATCCTCAATTATTAAAGAAAATTAGATAGACAGATAGATAATTATTATCATGTCAGAACGTGATGATGTTTTTTGGCGTCAACAAAAATCTGTAGGACAAAAAAAATTTATCTGCAAGAGCATCTTTAAAAAATCAGCTTTTAATACCATGTTGCTATTGCCTTTACGAAAATTCTAATTAAAAAATTAACTTAATTACAGCGAATAAAACCCAGAAAAATGTATTTCTGAGCACGAGATTATATGAAATGAAATAAATAGGAAATGTGATATTTTTTTAAACAATACATCCAAGATGAAGTTTTTTTCTTAGAATTTGCAATATTAACGTTACTAATTCCATGAAACAATTAAAATGAATAAAATATTATTTAACTTGAACGAGAGTGTAATGTTTGGCTCTTCAAAAAATAAAGTTCTAACATGATGCATTGAAATACGCACAGCATATTTCATTTTAATTTTTATTTATTTTTATTTTCACAAATTTTTTGATAACAATACAATTTTGCAAAGTAATAAGCAAACGATTATACATAATTTTCCTGAAATAGCTATGAGATTTTTATGAAGCTTGGTCTTTAAATATTTACTACCGTAACGTAAAATAAACTTTATAATAAGCTGGAATATAAAATTACATAGGAAACAAAACATGTTTTATTCAGTGTTTGCTTAGGATACGTTCCCATCATTTCTTGTTGCAGCATTAACTTCATTACAAAGTTCTTTTTAGGATAAAAATATAAAAAAAATTAGCTTTTCTTAAAATAAAATCCTTCTTTCTATTTGCTTTAGAGCCAAAAAGATTCCTGATTACCTTCTTCTATAAATATAAATATATAAGTATATCCTATTTATATAAAACGGTTGTTGACAAACATATTATATTTCACGATGTACGTACAAAAAGCGAGGAAGGACTTTTTCTCTTCGACATTCCTTTCTTTTTTGTTTATATTGTTGATTAAACTTTTCTTTCCAATGACTAAACTTCAGCCCAACATTTACAAACTCCATTGGTGATTAGCTCAGTGGAAACTCTTGTTTAAATTTTAATATATATATATATTTTCTTTATCATGCAAATTCTTGAATGGAGATAGCAAAAATAAAGAATATAATATTTTGTTTCCGAAAATGTTCAAGCCATATTTCTAGTTAGATACTTTATTGTATTGGATTAAGACCACTATGCATTTTTTCCTTCACAAAATCAATATATTTCCGAGAAATATTATTTAACTCTCTTTTATATAAAATTTTCGGATCAAAAACTGTTTTTCAAGAAGAACCATAAACTCCGGAAACAACTTAAATGAAAAATATGACTAACACGCATTAAATTCTTTTAATAGCTTAAAAACTTTTTAAAAACTAAAGAAAATTTTTTTTTGAAAATTAAAGAATATTTATTTATTATCCTTATAAGCTGTAATTTCATTAAATACTCATAAGAAAAAAGTACATTGATGATTGATGGTCACTGATGATTGATGATTGATGATTGATTATCATTGATCATTGATGATTAGAATAGGTAAGATGGATTTCGAAAAGATTTTTTAAAATGAGTTTTGGATAATCCTTAATAATGATGAACCTACCTTTCTTTTCAAAACAAGATGGGATAGAAATTAAGTAGTAAATTTGGAATTTTAAGGTAACATTTTGTTTTAAGTTTCCAAAAAGGTTTTCCAGTCATAATAGTCTCTCTCCATTAATAATAAAGCAGAATACGTCCATGCATTTGTGTTGACACTTCAGTGGAAAAAATCGCAATTATCCTAATTATCTGTAACCAATAAACTAGGTGTTCCAAAGTATTTTTAGAAAATTTTAAAATTAATATATTTTTTCTGATTGTTATGCAGCATATTAAAAGATATGAATAAGGAATTTACACTTAATTATATTACTTAACAATCATTATCAGTATATCAGGATGCCAATAGAGTTATAAATAAAATTTCTCATAGTATAAAAGAATATCAGTGTAAACTTCTAATATTCTATGGGATAATTCTTGGAGAAAATAACATGATTTCTTTTCTGATACATTAATAATAATGAACATACTCACTCAAAAATTTCAATTTTTTTGAAACTATATATCTGCATCAAAAGACGTAAGTGAGTGTCAATAACCAAAAACTCTAAAGCTGTTTAAATCAAATTCCAAAGGGTCGTTTCATATCTATGGATACTGAATCAAAAATAAATCTGTACTATTTTATTCTTCAAATTTAAATCATTGATCTAGAATATTTTATCCATATCTATGGATACTAATTCAAAACTAAATCTGTACTCTTTTATTCTTCTAATTGAAATTACTGATCTAGAATATTTTATTTCCTATTGGGATTAAGTAGTTACATTCCGAAAATTTCAACACGAAGGAACAAAGAAGAACTGATTAAATTGTTATCGATTTTCATAGAAAGGGAAAAATAAAGTTATAGACGAGAAAATAATGTATTTTTAGTTTCCTGAAATGAAGATTTAAGGATAAAAAAGTCAAGGATGAAGTCAAGATATTTACATTGTATTATTTTCAAATTTAAATCCATGAAATAGATTTTCATTTACCTTTTTTTGCGTATAATAATAAATTATGTCGCCGGCTTTCTGGCACAGAGGTTACGCGTCTGCCTCGTGTTCTGGGAGTCCCGGGTTCGAGTCCCGGTTCGGGCATGGTTGTTCTTCTGTGTGCCATCTGTGAGATGTGTGAATGTGCCCTTCTGTAAAAAGGGGTTGTGCAAGCGAATGTGGTGAGTGGGTATCAAAGTCGTACTCTTGGCCAGAGTTGGCGCTACTCAAATACAAGAGGCACTTCATTCGGCTTAATCTGCTGCTGGGTTCAGCAGCGGGCTTGGCCATGACAAGTGCCATTTGACACAACAACATAAAATTATTTTTTGGGAAATACAGAACTATAATAGTTACATGTCTCAAATTTCAAGTTTAGTTTACTCAAACTAAAATATAAATTTAAATCGAGGAAAAACAGATATAAAGCCTGATTATATGCTGAGAAATTTATGGAAATGACAAGAAAGGTAAGATGCGAATAAGAAATTTGAAATTAAAGATAATGGATATTTTATATTATCCGAGTAGTTTACATATGCAGTACAAGTTTGTATAATAATAAATAAACATTTTTACAATATTTCCCAATATTGTTCAGTATTGAAAACACGATATTGTACAATATTCTGCAAGAAGCTATACTATCTAGATTTGAAGAACAGACATTTAATTTTGACTCTTAGTTCTGCTTAACTGCTGTGTAATCCTTTCTTTATGAGTTGATGTATAAGAAAGAATATTTAGAAAGTATTTTTCATAAAAACAGTTTTTGTCAACAAAATAATAACAAACATTAAAATCGCGTGGTTTTAATTGATTTATACCTGTTTTATTTCTTTTTATTTGTACATTAGTCTTCCTAAAAAGACCGAGTCTATTTATATTCAAACAATAAAAAGTTAAATTCTGAGTATTCAAGTTTCTCTTGCCTACAGTAAAATCTTTAATTCCTCAACAAACTGTATGGTGATTAGCAAAAAGCTTTAATCTTTAGCATTCAATAATGGTAAAACACAAAATGAAATACATCTTGAACGAGCTGAATTTCAATGTAATAAAAAAATAATTTCTTCAAAATCAGTCAAAAATTATTTTTAATTGTCAAAATTCAAAAAAATTAATAAAAAATGCTTTTTTTTAAATTTTAAAATAAAAATTAGAATTTTCAACTAATGCCTTTTAGGAAACATCTGTGGAAAACTACCAAAATTTGGGGTAATTCAAATTTTAAAAAAAGGAAAATCATTCAAAAATGCATATTTCCTTATTACAAAATTTATTTAGAAGGTAGTTGAAAAAACAGCTTGATAGAATTAAGGAAACTGAAATGTATCAGTATACAAAATTATTTACCTTTAGAATTGTTTAAGTTTTAATACAATTAAAAAATTGGATTTTCGAAATGCATTATCTGTTGTTAATGTATCTTCTAGTGAATATTTACATTTTTTTTAAAGTTAGATTAGTCATTTAAAAATATTTCGCTATATGACAAGAAATATTTCTCAGTTTTGACTCCTTTTTCAAATATTCATCTCCATTTGTCAAGAAATAGTGGTAGTTACAGCAGATTTCACGAAAAGCAATACTCCATTTATGATAAATATATTTAATTCAAAATAAGGAGAAATGCAATCAACTTGCGATAGTTTTACTCTCCAGTTGGAACTAGTGATATTAGAAAAAATGAGATAATTTTTCTGCCTTGTTGTTGTTACTTATGGCCCTTTTAAACTCCACTGAGAGACCGTCAATGATTTAAGCCGATTGAGCATCTCTTGTTTTCATATAGGGCTTACTAGGGCCTTGAGTACCACTTATCTACACACACTTCATAGCCCGTTTTACGGAGACTTCATTCATGCGTTTCTTTCATTCATCCACAGATCATTATTTAGATCTGGAACAGAGAACGATCATCTCTGAACCAGTTCTCCCAGTGGTGTTACTCTCGACATGAAGAGTTTGAGACCACGATAGATTTAACATGCGATTGCCACCACACCCACATGGAGAATCTTCGGATGACGAGTTCGAGCGCACAGCCCAAGAGATGCGAACAAGCGTCTTAAACAACCAGACTATCCCGGTGAATTTTTTTTCTATTTAATATTTTTTTTCTATCTAATTATTAAAAGTTATTGAAAGGGTACCTTGATACATTTTTGTATTAACAATTAAATTGATGAAAAAGGGATTTTTACTAGCACATAATAATGCATTAGGTGAGCCATTAAAATGTAGACGAATATTAATGTTATGTCATTGATTTAACATCTGAAAAGCTTTAAGAATAAATAAAATACGATAAGAATGATGAGAAGTAAAAAAAAACAAAAACATAATATTTAAATTTTCATTATATATCATTCTCAAGGATAAAAATTTATCTTGAAAATATGGACGACGGAAAAGTGTTTGTTTCAAACCTTTGAAAAGCTCGTATTCTCAGCACTAATAAATTATTCAGTATGATTAAACCATTTCAGCAAAGCATTAGCACCCGAATAAGCTTAGAAAATGAGGTTAGTTAAGAGATCCCATGTCCCTTAAATTTATCTCTTAAAAATCATAAGAGAAGATGAAATCCCATTCTCCAAGAGAATATTTGCCGGAAATGACGTCAAGCCGAACGGAAATGGGATGTATAGGAATGAATGTTTAAGACAGGAAATAGATTTTCCGGTTTGACGCCTTATCGCTGATAAAGGAACACGTAAGATGAGTTTGAATCTTCATCAGAAGACTAGACATTATTTTTTAAATTATCATTTCGATTCTGGAGGCAGTACTAATAATTTTGATGGTTATAAATAGATGAATCTGGAGTGGAATATTTAATTGAAACGCATTAATCTCTCAAGCCATTTGCTTTTCTTAATATATTCTGTCAAATTTTCCTTTTTCATAACTTTAACTATCACTACTTTAAAAAATATGTTTTTAAATAAAATTAAACGTAATTTCATTTAATTATATTACTCCTTCAGGAATATTTAAATATCCCGCAGTAAATATTTGTTATATAGCTGAAAAAAAGAAAAGTTAACTTTAAGTTTATTTAATATGCTTTTTAAAATATATATATATATAAAGATATATTTTATGTCTGTTTTTGAATCATAATTTTGTGTATTAAATATAAATCAATCAGTAATCTATTCTTTAGATTCTTGTTTTTAAGTGAAATTCGGGAAAAATTCAAAATTATATGAGAAAATTTTCTACACATGCTTTCTTTACAGAGCACTAAAGTATACATCAAACATTTTGGTACCACGTTTTTCAATTAAAAATGATCTTTTCTAAAATACACATTTATATCAGAAAAATAAAGAAAATTATTATGTTTTGATTCAAGATGAAACTAGAAGTTTTTTTATTTTAAAGAGTTTTCGTTAATACTAATAAAATATGCTATCTGAATTCCTATCTATTTTTGAAAGCTTTATTTTTCATGGATTTTTCTAATAATGAGTTCAATACTTCAAATAAAAAAAATAATATAGAAATGTTGAAAAAATTAATTTGAATGTTAAGATCTAAATTAAAATTAATTAAGAATATGCAATTTCTTAATTAAAATTTGTTTAATAAAAATAACTACCTACAAAATAACAATATAACTATTACTTCTATTTGCTGATTATGAAACATTTCAAAATTAATCTAAAGAATCATTTTTATATTACACATAAATCATCAACACAAATTTCTATTTGAAATAATAAAGAAAGTGTGTCTATTCGCATGTGTTTGTTCTATACAGACCAAATTGTCATAATTTGGCACCTCTACACTTTTTAGGGATAGGAACGAGAATATTGTGCGATAATTTTTAAATTTTAATTAGAATCGATAGGGAAAGTTTATTTTTTAATGATAACTTCCGAAAATAGTATTACCCGAAATTAAATGTTCACATTCACAAATTTTAAAATATATATATCGTTTTAATTATATCAGTTTAACGGAAGCAAAATTTTGTAAACTGTCACATTTTTTTAAAGTTATTTTATTTTTCTTAATTTTCATCAAGATTAAATTTTTACTTTGAAATTCAAGTTCTTTTCATTGTTTCATCAAATATCTAAGAATTGATTTCTTCCATTGCTTAAAGCTTCAGAAAAAATATGCATGTTCTTTATGTCATTTAATTTGAAAGATAAAAAAAGGATTCCTGATACCCCAAAATTTAAAAGAAACGTGAACTAGATATTTACATTTTTAATAGTACAATATAATATACAATACTATAAAACTACCTCCAATAAAAACATCTATTTTCACAATAAATAAAACTAATATGAAGCAATTAAAACAGTATAAAATTAAAGCTGGGGAAATTCAATTGGGGATAACCGCAGACATAAAGATATATCTAGAGTATTTTTCGGAAACTAAATTTCAACAATAATCTTGGCGAATCAGCTAGTTCCATATGTGTCTAGTAGTATATAATTTCGAGTTTACCACATATTTTATGGATTTGTTATGTGCGCCTTTATCAAATATTAAATACATCAATAAGGAACTATATTTTAACGAAATTTATTACGTGTCTCGTATTATAACCGATATACGATAAAAGAAGAAATTCCTCAGGGGCAAAGAGGTTAGAAAATATTATTGTTCAAAGAAACACAGTAAAATTAGTAAAAAATATTAAAATGAAATACGCTGAGCATATTTCAATGTATCATGGGAGTACAAAATTTCTTGAACGGCCAAGCACCGCATGCTCGTGCGAGTTAAATTATACCTTTATTCTTTTTCACTGTTTCATTGAATGAGTCACTTTAGTATTGCAAACGATCCAAAAAAACTTTGTCTCGCATTTACTGTTTATTTCATTTTATATATTTATTTATTTCCTATTTATTTCATTTTATATGATCACGTACTCAAATTTACATTTTTTCTAGGTTTTATTGGCTGTAGTCATTAATTTATTTTTTTTAATTAGAGCTTTTAAAAATGCGATGACAACGCGTTATTAAAAGCTGATTTTCTGAGATGCCAGGGCAGATAGTAAAGTTTCTATTTTTCGCCTACGGATTTTTGTTGAAGCTAGAAACCTTATTCCCAAAAACAAAATCATGTTCTGACATGATAATAAACTGCTGGACATTATATAAAAACAAAATAGCATTTTTAACAAGTGATCAGAAATAGTAATTTTTGTTAGAAGTATAAAAAAGTTTGTTTTACATAATTTAAACATTTTTCTTCGAACGATATTAACAAAGTTACAGACAGGAACCATTCATATATAGATGGGAAACTAACATTAGCCAAAGGAAGCATATAAATAAAATAGAAGCATACAAGAAGCAAACAAAAAAATTATAGTTTATGACTTAATTTTGTATCCGTTTGGTTCTTGAAAATTAAAATAAAGGTTCTTTGACACATGTTATTAAATTATTCGATAATATCTTTGGAGAAACTGTCATATCCTTTCTATGCATTGGAGCTGGAGATTCATTTATCTCTTTAATTACATAAATATCCTTTCATCAGCGGTACCCTCTCTCCATGCAAAATTTTAAATATTGTATAAATGGTGGCTTTTAAATCAGCTTTACCTTATTGTCTGTAGCAGAGGAAGGAAAGTTAATCAAAAGACTGTTTATTCCTTTGGAGGAATTATAGAGAGATGCTTCACTCAAATATATCTTGCAAAGAATAGATACCACGGTTATAAATAATTACTGATACCTTTTACATTTTTAATTGATACCACATTATCGATGAGGGAAGAAGAAATCCTTAATGTTAACAATGCTGTTAGCAAGCAACATTACGTCATTGCATACATTTTGTTCAAAGGGAAATTTAATTAAAACCTCTTTCAATACATCTTATTTATTTTTGGAAGAAATACCCAGAAATACCCATAAAATTTCTATTTTTCGCCTACAGTTCTTTTTTTAGCCGACGGATTTCTATCTACCTCATTCCTAAAACAATATAATGTTCTGACTTGATAAAAAAACACAAATATATAATTATAAAATAACAAAAGATTTAAATTTAATAATTTGATTTTTATTTAAAACATTTTTGTATCTTGGATATTTCATTTTGTTTTAGTTAAAAAATAGGCTGAGCAATTAAAGTGTACTACAGTTGTTTTAAATGTCATCCATTAATTTGAATTAATTACAAAATAATTTAAAAGATTTCAGTATATCTAATTATGGGGGGTTGTAAAGTTTATATAATTTTTTATTGTGATATTTTGTTGAATATTGACTATAAAATATTGTTCTTATAAGATTTGTTAAATGTAAACATATAGTATCCGACAAAACCATACGATCATTATAACATGTGCATAATTGAAATACCAATATTATGAACAAAATCTTAACTATAAAGCTGTAAAAAAGCATTTTATTACATAATATAAAAGAAATTTAAACAGTCAATGATATCATAAAAAGTTTTATCGATATGCTTGTTATCAAACTTAATTTTTTAAACTATTTTTAAAAAGGCAGGATTAGCATATTTTGGTAAAAAGTGAAGAAGAATATATGTCATTTTTCGATACATTTTTTATCCGAAATGGTTTTTAAATAAAATATTTGCCAATTTTTTTTATTAAAAAAATATTTGAACAACGCTTATAACGCTCAAAATGTCATATTTTTTATCTTATAAATCATGAATATTTATACTATAAACAATCACTATTTATAAATATTCATTATTTATCCACCAAAATAATTTATACTAATGATTACTCTTATAAATTATGAGTAAAAATATTGACTATTGAGTTCTTTCAATTCATTCATTACTCATTGCTTTTGTTGGCAGAAACCAGGCATTAATTAATTTGATAAGTAATTAAAATTATTAGAAATATCCGTTTGAAAGCTCCCTTTTTCTTTTATGTTTACTTATTTCTGAACGTTTTTATTGTTTTTATAATGATGCATTACTCTTTCCACCAGAAAGCAACGAATTAAAAGATTTGAGGGGAAACATAAGAATTTTTTTTTCTAAAGCGTGTGTGTGTGTGTGTGTGTGTGCGAGCGCGCTCTTGATGTGCGTGTGCAAAAATTAATAGCATTTTTTCTTTGAAAATAACTTCAAAAAATGAAAATTTTTCATGAGTTTTAGATTTTAATCATAAAAATAATTTTATATCTACCCTCATATATTAAATCTGAATAGATAAAGAAAAAATTATTATAAACGTGTATAATGTACTATCCAAAAAATATAATTTATTTATTCAAACTATACTGTGTGAAACTTTTTCTTTTACATATAATTCTTAAATTTTATAATAATTAAAATTTCTAATCCTTTTAAAATTTATGAAAAGTATTAGTAAGAACATCATAACGAGTTTGTTAGTCATTATAAGAAATCCCTTTTTTTGCTTATAGTAATTTATAATCAATAAAATATACTTGCTTAAAGGTTCAGATTAATCACGTATTTTTGCATAATTCTGTCAAAGTAATAATATTTCTTAATGAACTGCTTGAAGAATTTTAACGACTAATACATAAACCATGTTAATAATAAAGAGAATTATCTATGCATTGGCTAAATAGATATTGGATTCTCTAACAAAGATATGGAACAGTTATACTTATTGCTGTTGGAATAGGCATCCTAATGCTTTTTAACATTAATTATAAATAAATAAAATAAGAAAAATTAAATGGAATTATTCAAGATTTTCCACTATAACTTTCAAAAATATCAAAGCATTATAATAATTATTACTCTATTAAAAAACTTAAGCTTTAATGATATCAATTTAATAGTCTTATAGTTTCTTTTTGGTGTTTTTGCGAATATCAAAAATAAATGCATAAACATAATTTTAATATATTTTTAATGTTGTAATTTTGAGTCAAAAACTTTGAATGTATCTCTTTAACAACACGGCTAAAATTTCCACTGAGTCGACATTTTTTTATTTAATTAATTTATTTAACTAAAAATATATTTCATAAAATAAGAAATTCATAAAATTGGGCATCCAATAGAAGCTGTATTTACTTTAAGATGTTGTCAAAATCCCAATGCCAAATACAGAGAAAAAAAAAGTTTTGCTCTTTAAAAAAATTCAAATTATTTTTGTTTACAAATATTTAAGACGTTGTTTACAATAAATTAGATTTGCTTTGCACCAAAAAGAAGGATTTAAATTTGACAAACAACAATTTCAAACCAAAAGGTTTCTAACAAAACTGGCTAGAGAAAACGAAGCATAACACAATCTTTAGTAAAATCTTTCATCGCATAACCTATTTTAATGATTTCAACTCAAAAATACAATTTTATGCCGGCTCGGTAGGTTTTTTTTTCTTCTGAATTTAAAGACAGCATTTTTCTTTCTGTACAGTAAGAAATAATAAAATGAGAAATGTCTTTCATCAAAATAAAAAAAATCAAATTTCAAAGTTGTAAACATCGTAAGCATTGCGCTGAATACTGAAATACTTCGATTCTTTTCATACGTTTTACTTGATGTATAGCGAAGAATCTTTGAAAGTTACTTTCCTTTTCTGTTTTCTACTTTCTACTTCATTTTTTTTATTTTCCACAAATTCCAATGAGACACATTAATTTGGCTTAGACGCCGAATGGCAGCACTTTTTCGGATGTTGTTTCTTTTCTTATTATTGCGATTTCTATAGTATTTCTTTCGAAAATAAGATTAGAAAAACAATGGAAACTTTTCAGAAAATAAATCTTACCTTGCTCCAGGAATTTCTTCATAAATCCAGTGTAAGTCTCAGGTTTAAAAAAAATAGAAAAAAAACCCCAGAAAAATAGTTTTTCCATTGTAATTAAAACTGATTAATGGGTTTAATCAATTATTACATCAAAGTGAAAGAATAAAATTAATTTCGTAAATAGAAAAATTGTTTCCTTGATTTACTGAATGTCTCTAATTTTACAAAAATTTAATATCTAGTGGTGGAGTACAAATATATATATATATAGTTAGATAGATAGATATAATGAGTGTGAGAGAGAGATGAATAAAAAATAGAGGTAAAATGAGAAATAAAAAATGTAATAGTGAAAAAAAGAAAAAAACCTATAGAAATCAGAAAATCAAAAAAAAAAAAAAATCCGGCCTAAATACTGTTTAAATGTTTAAAATCTACCGACTACGGGTACGCTCTTGGCTTCAACTGTTACTTCTTTTACTGCTAAGATTTGATTATTTATTATTGTGTAAAAGTTTTTTTTTGTTTTATCTTTTATTTCTTTTTCCTAGAATTTTAATATTGTGAGTCTTGTTTATAATTGTAGTTTTTTCTTCTTCTTCCTATTTGTCATTTGTTTTCTAATTGCTTTTATATTCTTAAAATATGATGTATCTCTTATACTTTGGGAGGGGAATTTTTTCGGGACACAGAAGGGTTAATTTTTCATACAATATCCAAACCCTTTACAGAAAAAAAATTCCACCTTTTATTGGAATCCCTGCCTGTTTGTGACCCTTAAGAAAATCATTAAGCCGGATTTTTTTTTTGATATTTTTAGGTTTTTTCCTTATTTTTGCAATCATATTTCTTACATCTCATTTTATTTCTGTTATTGATTCCTCTATGTTCCACAATGTTTTTAGGAATAGCAGCAAAAACGCTCTCTAAATAAATTTGTGTATCTTTTTAATTTAATAATTAAAATGGCATTTTGTAATGTCTTTCTTATAAAGTGATTTCTTTGTTCTTGTACATACATACATACATACATACATACATATATATATATATATATATATATATATATATAT
>JAOUZG010041683.1:2413512-2434172 GCA_026289955.1 Argiope argentata
ATAATTGAAATGTTCATACGACACAGATGCTTAGAATAATTGAAATGATAGTATTTACAGATGCTTAGGGCAATCTGCCCTAAGCCTCTGTTTATGGTCTGCCTTGAAATCGTCTTACCAGTGGCCGAAGAGAGCTGATTAGATAGGTATAATGCTGTGCTCTATATTTTACTTTTGGCAGTAACTGCGAAATACTGGTCCTCGTTAGGCATTGTATCTCGGAGGGGGCGACCCGTGTTGTAATGACTACTCAAATACTATCATCTTGGAATCATTGCCAATACCTGTAGATGACTCTATCGACATTTTCAATTCGTCGGTTATTTGCAGCAGGTCATGTTCATATTTCAGACGACTGATAATTCTATCAAGAAAAAAATCATTCAAATGAGCCGTTTGTGTTATAAATATGCAATTATTGCATTGAAAGGCTCATAAAACATTTCCGATCAATTTTTCTTCTTTACCTGTATTCCTTACACATCACTCTCTCACAATCTCATCTTTGTGATGTATTATCGATGTCATTCTGGTGGCTTTCGGCAATTAATATTGTATTTTTGAAGATGTGTGTAATCATTTTACCGGTGATGTATGCATTTCAGAGTTCGATTGCCACGTGACCATGAATTATCCTTAATTTATGGATGTGAGTGTAATTACGAATATGCTGTTTTTATACTAGAAATGCAAATAAAATACTATAACGACTATAAAATATAAGTATTATTAACGATTAGCTACTCCACACATTATATGCCATTGCTTCCACAGTAGGCAACAAAACTTGTCACACAGCAAACTACACACAACGCTGGCACTCAGCCATTGCTTCGCTATTCTCTCGAAGACTCGTGAATTGTTTCCAACTCCAACTCCGCCTCCCGTTCAGTTCAATTCACGCACATTGCAGCTTAAATCTGACAACTTCTCTCTCATTCTAAGAGACAAATGTTTGACCATTATTACATCTGATCAGCTGTGTGATGATTCTTTTCCTTTTGAAATTTTTCCTTTGTGATTTCCCCAAACGGGTGATACTCCCCCTTAATGGGACCATCTGGACTTGAATCGAGGCCAGATGATGAGCCACACGTGCGTTTTACGGCCCTCTAAAGAATGAAATCGTCTCTAAACCTCCGGATGTAAATATTTCCTTATTGTAGAGGGCCAGCTAAGAGGATGGATGATTAGCAAATATCCCCATGGTCAACTGCTAACCACTGGGGTTATTTCTGAAAAATTATTGGGTGATTGTCATCTCCAGCACACCAATACGAAAATGAGAGACGGAGTTTGACCGAGGATAAAATGGAAGATTTTGAAAGGAGGAGGTGAGAACTGAGCTGATGAGTTGAAGAGAAACCTCCTGATCTCAAGGTCTACAGAAGATTTTTCTTTGGAGAGAAGTTTCAAGCTTTTGATCTTCCCGAGTTATTCGTAGGGTATCCGACTACGTTCGAAGAAAAAAAATTTGAAATATTGGATTTTTAAAAAAACTTTTTATAGTTTTCAGATGTATTGTCGATTATAAACACCATAAATATAAAAAAAAATATTTGAAAATGTAATATTTTTTGAGAAATAGGAAAATTTTTAGTAAAATCTAAGGAAATTTAACCGAAACGGCTAACATTCTATATAAAATTGTAATGCAGCAATCCTATTTTTCTTTGTACACAAGTTATGGAATATATTGGATGAATGAAATGAACCAAAATATAAGAAAAATAATCATATTCAAAGAAGTTATGGGTAAAAATATACGTATATATGCATTTTTTCCAGAAATTCATAACTTAATTTTTCTAAAAACACCTATAAATGAAAAAGTATTTCACCAACAATAAAACTTTTGGTTCATCTCATTGCCTATATTATTTGAAACACACGCTGCAATTTTTATATAAATACCTCTAATAGTTTTTGAGATATCATGTTAACGGCGGAATATTCTTATGAAAATTAAAATTTTGAGAAAATTGAAGTTAAAAACAAGTTTTAGTTGGAAAATTTGGTTCCTCTTATTAAAATTGCTTAAAACTCCTCTGTATGATATTTCAGACCTTTCTTTTCCTCAATCAGTCAGCATTTTTTCTTTCGGAGGCCAGAAAAAAATTTTCTTCGTGTTTTAGTTGTGCTAGTGAATGACTTTTAGAACTACTAATTTGCATATAACTCCATAATCAATTTTAAAAATGTTTAGAATTTCTAGTAGACCTTTTATAATATCAATAAATTGAAGCACAGTTATAAATGAACCTAACTGCAATGTTTGTAACTCAACAAAATGCTCTTTTTGTACAAAGTTTCATAGAATGCCTTAGAAACTCTCATTGGCATTTTACGTTTTTACATGTAAACTTCTACGCTGTAATTCCTGTACACATAATTTTATAAACGGGCTTAAATTTGTTTATTATTTGTAGTCGAAGTCCTGCTGATTTATCCTGGAATGTTAACATAGTTGTTACCACTGAGTTTTGAAGAACTTGCAGTAGTAAGATCAGTAGAATTAGTTGGAATTTCACTTTCAGTACCTTTTTTAAAATATCCAGAATTGTACTGATTTCTAGAGAATTTCCCCTTCTTTGAGCGCTAATTTTTTTGGCGACCCATTATAAAGTTGTTAAAAATTGTAAAAATTTTCAAGAAAATTAATATATTTGTCTTTTAAAAAAGTAAAATAAAATTAGAAAAGCAAGCACGAGATTGTAAACACAAACAGTAAGTAAACAGAAATGTTTCCAATTTTTTTTCAAAGAAATAAGAAAAATATACGTTAAAAAATCTATAGCTTGTCACCAGCAACATAAAATAAAACTATTTTATAAAGTAAAACTGAAAGAAAATATCAAAATTTGGCAAAATGAAGGATATTTTTAGTTTCAGAATGTCATTTCCGGTTTTATTTTGTTGCGGTAAAGTATATTATAATCGCTATAACTTTTTTTTCTAAATTACTTAGAAACAAAAAATAAACTGTTTTGGAAAGAGGAAAGTCTGAATAACAAGAAATAGTAATAAAAATTTTTTCACCAAAGTAGTCGAAAACCAGTGTTTTTAACGCAGTCGGATACGTTGACAGCCTGTTAGTTTCCTTGAGGACTTCCTTCAGGATCAAGTCCTTACGCCCCCCCCCCCTTTTTTGACATCACTAACGCAACACCAGCTCAGCACGCAACAAGGCTGATCATAAAATGGCCTTTCAGGACAATTGTGCAGGAATAATGACTCAATTTGTGATAGGAAACAAAATTAGAGATTTGTAATAATATTTTCTTAAAACTTTATGGCAGATAATTCTCAGTTTCGTTTTGTAACTGAATTATTCGTTTAACCCTTCTTTGCATGATTTTTTCTTTTAAAAAAATCAGGATGATGTAATTAATGCTCTAGATTAAAGGAAAAATATTTAAAAAAATCTTGGTGTAAATAAAAATAGGTATTATGTAAAAAAACAATATGATGGAAATTTACATCATCATGCATTGTCACATATTTAGCTCAGTACTAAATAAATAAAAAAATATTCTTTGCTAAATCTTCTTTATTCTGTATGATAATTTAAAAAACAATTATTATTTTACAATTACAATTTAATTTATTACAATTTAAAATCTCGCTCATTTCATCCAGTCACAACAAACAGCGGAATGACAAGTTGTAGGCCTGGTAATTGACAGTGACGTTTGCTTTTTTTTGACGACTGCGTTTTTTTGTACGCAATAGTCGCTTAAAAAGTTGCCAGCAACAACAAATTTACAGTACAAGGGTTTTGAGTACCTTTTTTTGTTGACTAAATATTATGATGGAAATTTCCATCATCATGCAAAGAAGGGTTAATGAATTCAGAATTGGCTTGTCAGATTTTCTTTATATTGTCAACAGAGGTGCTTTTATTTCGTTATTTTTAGAAAAAAATGCGATAAACGTAATGGATACTAAGATGAAAAAGAAAGAAGAGTAGCATTGTTACTTTCTAAATAAATATGAAAGAGAAAATGAAAGAATCAAAACATCCTCGTTGCTTTTCTGACCAAGCAATACCCCCAACAGGAAGTTGAAGATTTATAAAGAAAGGAACTCAATAGGCCAGGGGAAAATAGAACCCAAAGAAAAGATAGAATTTCCATTAACTTTACAATACATAGTAAGAGGGGAAATGTTTAAAATATTTCAAAATTCAATTCCATGTTTGCAATGTTTGCCTTACACAACTTCATTTCTTTGTGGAGAGAGAAATATTATAAATTTGTTATTTCACTTGTGAAGTGAATGGAAATATTTGCCTTCAAATTCTGAACAAGAAGTCCACAGGTGTATTCAAAGTTGTGTTTTCGCTTTGAAAGCATCTCAAGTAGTCACGTAATGTAAGATTTTGCAGAGAGTTATGTGGTGTTTCGTACTATCGTGGTGCTTATTATTAAAGTATTCGAGTTTTCTAGCTTCTCCATAGATTTACTTTTTTCTTGTAAACCCAAAAACATCCTTTATATGCTCTTTTTTTAGTAGTCAAGCAATTTTTAATAAATGATGAACAGAATACCATATAAATTTTTTTGAATTTTTTTTCTTTGCTTGATGTGCCTATTTGTATAAAAAGTCATTGATCAAGAAGTATTGTCCTATGTTCTTAGTAATAAAATATTCATTATTAAGATATTATTTAGTATACAGTTGTAAAAATGTATTTTTTGGAATTGGTAGATTAACATTTAGTGAATAAAGCAGATATATTAATCCAAGATAGCCCAGCTGGTAGGATGTTGAATTCGCATTCCTTGCGTTTCGAGTTCAAACCCGCCAACCAAAGATTCTCCGTGTGCGTGGTGGCTTACGCACGTTAAATCTGTCGCGGAGACAAAGTCTTCGATGTTGAAAATAATAATACTGGGGCCACTGGGTCAGAGGTGATAATTCTCTGTTCCAGATCTAAATTATGGTATGCTGCTGAATGAATAAAATACATAAATAAAATTCGCCCCACGATAATAATAGCAAATATAAAACAATAATATAAATTTTATAAGAATAAATGGGCAGATTCTGGCATCTTTGCAACTATATAACACAACTAATATAACACAATAAATTTAAGTAAAAGTGATTGTCTTTAAAAAATTTAAAATTTTAGTATTAAACGCTCCGTTGTAGCTATGAATTGAATTACAATTATTATGGCATTCAGATATTTCTGTTTGAAATTGGTTATTTCTTATATTTGTAAAATTGGACGTTACAGCAATTAGGTAGGTTTGAAAAAGAGTGCAATATATCTCGCTAAATTTTTTTGTATATTATAATGAATCAGAGCAAATTAAGGAAAGGAGTTTTGGTGTAAAATAATTGAATTTATTAGAAATCTGACAAATTTCATCATGTCAAAAAAACTTCTCTTTTTTATTAATATACTTAATTGTAAATAAACCTTTCTACGAATTCAATGGAAGCGCAGATGTATATTTCATTCAAAAATATTCTCATTTTTGACCAGCATTCAGTTATCAATATTAACCATTGTGAATGTTTACATTTTCATATTTGAGTTATTTTTTGCGAATATTTCTCAATACAACTATTTTACTCCAAAGAATAGACACACCATTTTCTACAGCAGTTTATGGATAGCAAGCATCTGTTCGAAGAAAAAAAAAGAGAAAAATCTTATCGTTAAAATATCTCAACACCATAGGACTTAAAAATTCCCATGTACGGCATTCAAATAAACTATGTTTAATGTACCTTCATTTCTAGATCGAAAACTTCACTCTGAAATTCCTCACAGCTTTCATGCATGAAAGAGGTTAATGTCTACACGTGTTTCGAATTTTAAAATATTTTGTTGGTGTAGGGTTAACGTTATTGTATACTAGTAGGGTTTAAGAATAAGGACTCACGTCCATTAGTTGGAATTATCCTCATCCGTTCAGGAAGATTCATAAAATTTAACATATGTGCTAAACGTGCTGCAAATCTAATTAATTGGAAAACTTTTGATGAAACGAAAATAAAAATCGTTGAAGATGGACTTCAAATGAACGGGCTGAACAAAATGTTTTTATAAAAACTAAATAATAAAAGAGAATTTAGAAACATCTTTTGAATCAAGAAGGAAATGTATGGAAGTTTGGATTGAAAAGCTATCGATTATATAAATTAGTAGTAGACAGGAATCTATGTTAAGGTAAAACAGTCCATAATGTAGAATAGTGGTAGGACTTAAGATTTTCATTGCCTATTTAAGGTATCCGACAAGCTTCGGAGGGAAATTTTTGAAAAAGATTTACTCAATTTATATGATGTTTTCACTAATATATGGATATATTTATGATGGATATTTTTATTTCATTAATATAAGGATAAAATGGTGGATAGAAGTGAAATTACTAAAAATAATATGTTGATTTTGAAGGAAAAGCATATTTTGATGTAAATTGTAGCATTTACTTACAAAAACTACAATTGCTACATTTTTTTTATTTATAATATTTGTCATATATCTTAGTGTTTAAGTAAGATTAATAAAAGAATTATATTCAAAAATAAAATTATTGTTTGAAATATGTTAATTTTTTCTATGGTATTTTGGATTTTTTCAATATTTACATTAAACTGTTTTAAATTTATTTCTGTTTCATTTAACACCAAATTCATAGGTCATTACTTTCGATATAATATAATGAGCAGTAATCATAAGATAACATTATGATAATAAGATTACATTTTGAGATATGACGATAATCGTGCAAAAGAATTGTGATAAACTCTTCATTTCGAAAAATGAAATCAAAATTCTTAACTGCTCATGAAGAAGTGTAACTTACATTTCAAAAGTTTATTATAATTGAGATTCTGATTCACATTGAGTTAAAATAATGATATTGAAAACAAAAGGTTACATATTTGTTAAAAACCACAAAGAATTTTTTTTAAGTATGACATTTTATCTGAATTCATATTTCTAACCTAGTTGGTTACCTTAAGAATATTAAAATATAATAATTTAGAAATATTAATGACAAAATATTCAAGTGAGTTCTTCAATTTTACTATTTTTAAATTATGATAAAACAATGAGGAGTTGTAATAAAAATTTCTTAATTATCTGCATATTAAAAGCCTACATTGGAAAGATGTTGGATAATCTCTCTCTTATACAGAAGAATTATTAGTAATATATATTTCTTACTCCTCTTCAAGTTTGCAAAAGGTGCATATTAAATGATCTTGAAATTTTTTTTCTTTGATTACATTAATTTGATCAGTTTTATTTAATCTTTTCTGTCATATTCTCACACAATACAATAACAAAAAAATTAATAAATATTTCATTTTTAGACCTTTTGACCTCAAACTTGTTTAGAGGAAAAACATTAATTTTATTTGTAATAAATATTTCGAGTTGAAAAAAGTTAAAAAAATAATTATTTGTATCATATTTTTTTAATAAATACTACTTGTATTTATAATATTTGAAACACCAAATTAAATTTTAATTAAGTGTAAATAGAACTAAATAACAATTTTTTGCAAATATTACTCTAAATAATATTAAAAGTATGTTTGGTCCTGAAATTCTGCTTTTTTTTCAGCAATAAAAAAATGTATACACTTTCAAAATATCCAAATTTTTAAAATATTCATCTGAATATAGATTTTCTAAATATTCAGAATAAGTCTAGACTCAAAACAGACTTATAAAAATATAAAAATCAATGCATGAAATAAGTAAAAAGAATAAAAAATTCTGTAATAAAAGCTAGTAAGAGCAAATAAAAAAAATAATATATGTATAATACTATTTTTACATTATTAAATATTTAATTTAGCAAAATTATTTTTTTAATTAAAAGTCAAATATTCAAAGTCTTTCTAATTTCCTCAACATAGAGACGAAACTACAAATAAAAAAATTTCTGTTTCACAAATATAACAGTGCATTCTTCAAAAATAATTTTTTAATCATAACTATCTCTTTTTCTACTTGAAATGTTATATTTCTATGTTAAATTTAGAATAACAAAAAAAATTTTAATCCTTTTTATATTATAATTACCAATTCGATTTTCACGTTAATTTTCTTTCAAAGATAATTTATATATTTTTTTAATTAAAGTATAGAAAAGTTAATCGGAAATTCAAAGATAGTTTAAAAATTTCTTTTTACATGTCATTGATATAGAATTAAAATACTGGATATGGAAAACAATTTCCTCTTTTTTGCAATTCTTTAAAACATTTTATGGGTCACATATCAAATATCAAAATACGTATATAAAGTTTAATTAAAATTTTCTTTTTATAATTTTGAAATTCAGTTTTCTTAAATTTATCTTGATGATTAGATTTCAAATTTAAATTGCTGCATTTAATTTTAAAATTTTTTTTCATTGTGTTTCAAAAAAATTGCTTTTTTTGAAATTTTATTTTATTTCATTGCGAATTAGAAATCATTTATATTTTTCAACACACATTCTTAAATCAGAATAAGCAATGAACGTGAAAACTTGAAAATATCTTATATATTTCTCTCTTTAAGAATCACAGATTGTAAAAAACTAGGTTTTGAACTAAAACTAAGTTTTGAATTTCACATAAAATGCTTTATAAATCTCCATTAAAATATTTGTTTATAAAATATATTTAATTATTTATACCCAGTAAAGGTTGTTACAAAATTTATAAAATTAAAATTTACTAATTAACCAATAAACAATTATTTAAGAAGTTATGAAATGAACGGCATCGAAAAGTGCTCAGTATAAATTCATTTTTGAATAATTATTTTATCCAGAAAAAGTTATACGTTTAGTCTAAAAAACGCATATTGTCAAAAAATATATATATTTCAAAAATGTAAAATTTTGAAGAAGTGAAAGAAAAGCGTAATAATAAAATTTCTACTCCCAAATGAAATATTTTATCTTCAAAATTCTCAAACGGTTCGTCATTTAAAAAATAAAGAATCTATGTTCACATTGAAATAACCATCCGTTTCGAAATACTTGTATTCTTGAATCTGAAATGGCATCGATTCGGAAAAGCGATATATTATATTGGACATTGATTGAGTTGAGTTGTGCGGTTTGTTGCAGAGTTGCAAAAATGACAATGGCAACGAATATTTCTGATACCGAAAAAAAGAATCCAGTTCCCGTCAAAACTTTCTTTGTGCTTCAAATATTTTGCGTGGCTCAAATGCAGCTGGGATTTATTTTTCTTCTTCATCTGAAGAATGTTAAAAGATCATTTCTTTTCTTTGAAATTATGTAGAACTTATTCAAAAGTAAAATTTTTTTCCAAAAAATATCATTTTGCATTTATGATTGATAATCTATCTTTAATATAAATATGTTTAAATCTGATCTTTTTTACTTCAAAAAGATTAATTTATAAAATATCAATATTGTTTACGCAAATTCCCTAATTTATAGCAATTTTACAATAATTCTATTGTAAAGATAATATTTTGAGTATCAATGCTGTCGACTTCAGTGCAAGTTTACTGTTTCTTACCAGGTTTTCAGTTTTTCTGTTTTTTTATAAGCTTCTGAATAATTTATCATTTTTTAAAACACAATAAATTTTGAAATGTCTTATTTTCACAGAATAAAAATAATTCACTCAGTTTAATAAATTATACATATTTTTTAATATTACTTTCTAATTTTTAATTAATAATTTAAATATATTTTCTTATTATATTTAATGAATATATGAGTATAATTATTCAGCTAATGAATATATTTTATCGCTCTTTTATTGAATGTTAAAATATTATTCGGACAATAATTTTATTAATTTTTAATCAGAATCATAACATTTTCAAGAAAAGTCTTCTCTGCTTTTAAAAAATCAAATTGTTAAATTAATTTTTTTAATATAATTTAATATATAAAAAATAAAATATAAATATATAATAATAAAATATAATATAATACAACTAATAAATATATATTTATAAATTGCCACCTTTTTATCATCATACCATAAAAATAGCTGTAATAAATTTGCCTATTAAATTAATATTTTCTATATCTAAATGTTTTTAAAAGTCGTAGTTATATCTATTGAAATTATCAATATCATAAAAATGTAATCATGCAGGGTGTTGCAGCAAGACCGCATTAACTTTACACAGCCAGATTTGTAACTTGGAAGACATAAAAAATGACCAAAGGACTATACCTCTACGACCCACAGTTTTCGAGAAAAATATATGACGTCATATCCGGTTTACGAAAAAAAAACTGTATTAAGCCGCTGATTGGGGCATAGGAATCTTGTTTCATGGCCATCATGATCTCCAGATATGATTCTTTTCGTTTTATTCCTATGGGGCCATGTAAAAGAATTGGTTTATCGAGACCAAGTTACTTCAGAAATGAACTTAGTCCATTCGTGTAGACTGTGCATTTACTATTGTGGACACTACGGACGCTAAACCGCATACAGTATATCAATGCACGACGCGGGCATGCATGCCTCTACATACTAGGAGAATATTTCCAACATCTTTCTATTTAAAATTATGCAATTACTGATGTTCATGTTTCGGATAAAGGTTTTTTTTTTTTTTCGTAAACCGAATATGACGCCATACATTATTTCTCACGTTTTTCCCGAAAACTATGGGTACGTTTACAGTAAACTAAATTATGAATTAAAATATTGCGAATAAATGAAAAATGTTTAATTTCATCATATATCAATTGAAAATATGATGAAAGTCTAGTGAATAGATCGAATTTTTACAATAATTGCTTCTTTTTATTCAATTATAATAAGATCAATTTATCTACACGTTATTTTAAAGAAGTATATTTTATTTATCTTACCGTAACGCTCGTACAGAGCTGTAAAATCTGAAATTGTAAAATCAAAACAGCTTTTTATAGAGAATATATTTTTCTAATAGCTTAACTTTATCAAACAGTCATAAAAATTTTCGTTCCAAAATTCTTTTTTATGCACATAGATATTTGTATAAACTTGTTTACCTCTCACGTTAAAAAGCTCGTATAATGATATGCTATATTAAGCACTGAATAATATCATAAAATACTGTAAATAACATTTTTTGTATTTATTATTTTAGGAAATTACAGCTGAAAAAATTACAAAAATTAATTGATCAACATTTCATGAAAACATATTTAATGACTTTTAGAAGTTGACAGTTAATTCATCATGTTTCGATGTGAGAATGGGCTAGATTACCTCAAATATAAAATTGTAATTTTGTATTAAAAATGTTTTTCCAAACACGGTAAATCATCGAGATAAATATACTTTTAGAGGGATCCTTCAATGAATAATAAATCTAGTATATAAAATAGATTCATTTAAAATAATCCTGTTTCTCTTGTCAAGGTCGGATATCAGAATTCCTGTCAGGAATTTGCACGCGAGTGATTTATTAGAATATCATAGTGTATAAGACCAAGGATTAAATGCTTCACTCCTTTTTTACTCTCTTTTACGCTTTGTATTCCTTCTGCGCCGCGTGCTTCTTGAGATGGAATAAAACCCAAAAAAAAGTTCAATATGTGTTTCTCCATGATTTTTGACCCTAATTCTGCAACCTGCTTTCAATTCAAAATTAATAATAAATGTATTAGAATGTGTGCCTAATAATGTTAATATTCTTACATATATATAATCTATCATCTTAAATATTAAATTTTTCAGACAATGTTGCTTTTATGATTAAAATGATCCGATATATTATGCTACTGATTACATCCGAAACTCTGATGAAGATAGTATTGTTTAAAGTCAGTCAGCCACAACGAATCGTGTCGATACTGCTACGTTCAGTGGTGGTGGGGTGGTTGGCTGTACAGAAGAAGAAAAAGTATCTTTTAAAGTTTATTACCTTTGTTCACAGAGATGCTACCTTTATCAGGTAACATCCTTAACTTCTTAACCAGCATTTAATAAACATTTTAATCTCCTCTACTCTTAAGCTCAAATTCCTTTCATAATCAGATTAACTGATCCAATAAAGGCGTCACACTCATATTATGGCAGTCGGTTCAATAATGGCAATAAGATAAGCTTCTTAGAAACGCCAAATTTCATTAATAGATACATCTCAAAATTGGATTTTCCCGATACCAACACAGATAACAGAGGGAATGATGATACTTATTTACTGATTACTTCTAAAATACTTAAAGAATTCGGATGACCTGGTAATCAGAAGAGAGCCTTTTAATTACCTCGTCATAAAATAAACCCTAAAGCAAAGGAAATGAGATATGATTATACTTAACATTCGAGAGGAATGAAGCAAATAAACGTTAAACTTGAAATTCTACACTGGACTTGAGCAACCAAATCAATTAGAATGGTTCGACGGAATCTTTCGCCATAATTTTGACAAAGTACTCTGTAGTTTTTCGGGATTCCTTAGAAGGTTCCAAATCAATTTAATTGATATTTATTTTTCGAACATCTTATATTGTTAAAGTTAAGCAAATTCCTCGAAAATATAATAGTTTCCAAACCAAAATGAGTAGATTCTTAAGTGCATCTCATCCAATAACAAATGAGATGGGAATCTATCTCAAATTAATTGGATTTAATTTTGTTTAGAAGTTTTCATTGATTTCTGTATTGCACTCTGAAAGCAATATTATCTCTGGAAGTCTATGGCATCTTTTTTCGATCATGTGACATAAATTAAGAGTGACAGGAAAATTTTGCATTTTCTACAATGCTTTTAAAATGCACGTGGAAGTTTTGTGGAAGTCAAAATTTAATATTTTTTTCATTCTTTTTTGCTTTGTATGAAGTTTTATTTTATCAAGCTTTATAAAAACTATCAAGTAACATATTTTTCAATCGTGGAATCATATTTTAATAAAAATACTATACATATTTAGGATTAAATATATATAGCCATACTATCATAATCGAACTTATGATTTTAAAGACAAAAGAAAACTCATTCTTGTAGTTTCTGCTTCTTGTAGACATTTTCTATCACCATTATATCAATGCTTTTTATTTGTAATTTGATTACTTGAGCCTAAATCATAGATAACTTATATTCAAATAAAATTGAGTCCACAATTCTATCACATAATTTTGTAATAAGTTTAAGCATAAAATATATTTTCTTAGCTATACATTATTAATTCTCGTATACAATTGTGATAATTCCATTGCAATAATAATTATAATAATGCTTTATAGTTTCTAAAAGTTGAGTTACTTCTGCTTTGTCATTCATTTTGTATTTTTTAGAATCTAGTGAAATAATTGCTGCGATTAATACTTTTCATCTTTATACATAATTTATGAATATTAATTCTGCCATTTAATTATAATATTCAAGTTAAAATTTTATTCTTTCTTTTGTTCTACCCTGTTTGAAGCATTTTTTATCTTAATCACGTTATTCAAACTAAATTTTATTAAGCAATAGAATGTTGTAAAAATATATAAGTAACCAATATATAAATGTAAAGGTTGTTACACTTTTAAAGGTATAGTCCCATAAATATGAATAATAAATATAAATGCCACAATTTACAACAAAACAATAAGCATAAATCTGAAATAAATGTTCAATTAAACAATTTGATTAAAAAAAGAGTGCTGTTTTGTATATATTTTCTAAATTTATTCATAATTTGTGCTAACTAGTATAACTAAATTTGGTGTAATATATGTAAAAATGTAATGATTGTTTTTCACGGTTTAAAAAATCTTGATTTATTGTAATGTTTCGTAAATATATAATCGAATCTATAAGAAATGTTGCATAATAGATCTTATAAAATTTAGCAAATGATTTATAATCGATGTTAAAAAATTTGTGAATGTGATATAAGGAAAAATTATTACTAAATGGGTACTTTCCCGTTAGCTGGGCACCTGAGAAAAATTGCCAAATAATAGTGAATTCTGTCAAATTTCTTACAGCGATTTAAAAGTGAAATATCGCTAATTAATATATAATTCCACCAAATTGCTTTGGCAATTTTTCACTGTTTCCCAACTAATAGAAACGTATCACTAAATGTTATGCTGTTGTTACTTAAGGCACTTGCCTACGAACAAGCCCCCCGGTGATGCAGCAACAGATTTAAGCCGAAAGGAACGCCTCTTGTTTTTGAAGTAGCGCCAATTAGGGCCAAGAGTATGACTTAGCTACAAGCTCATCATAATCGCTTGCACAGCCCCTTTTTAAAGGGGGGTCACAGTAACACATCTCACAGATAGCACACAGAAGAACAACTATGCTCGAAACGGAACTCCCAGAACAAAGAAGAAGGCGCGCTTCCTTTGTGCCAGAAAGCCGGCACTAAATGTTATATCATCGATGTTATAAAAAATTGTTAATATATAATTGATTGCAGTTATTTAAGAAATTATAAAAATAATTGGAGCGATATTTTTTCACTTTTATGCATTGAAAAAAAAAGGCTTCAGATATAATCTAGAGCCCTCATATAAATAATTAAAAAATTCTTTTTGTAGAAATATAGACATATGAACAGTATAATAATAAAACCTCGAGCATAACCGAAATTTCTTCTTTTCTTATGCAGTGAATTTCTAGATATTTTTGTAACATGGAATCTATGTCCAGGATGGAAAAAGCATCCATTCGTGAATGCTTCTATTCTTGAATCTGAAATGGTATCGGTTTGAGAAATCAATACATTATATTGGACATTGATTGAGTTTCTCGGTTTGTAGCAAAGCTGCAAAGATGACATAGGTAGCGAGAATTTCGGATATGGAAAAAAAAGTAATTCAGAATCTTTTTTTTTCATACCCAAATAAAAATGAAAAATATATATGTTTTTTCATCACACATAATACAGAAAAAAAGGTTTTCAAAAATGTGTTCATAGCTATGATATTAATTTTAAAAGCAGTTTTTTTTTCATGCAATACCGTTTTTGCATTTATCTTCTCTAGATTGGTAATCCAGTTTTAACCTAAATATGACTAAATTTTACATTCTGTCATTCGAAAAGCTTGATTTCTAAAATATAAAAGTTTAAATAATTATTTATTTTAATTTATGATAATTTTATTTTAGTTCTATAAAAATAAAATTATATTTTATGTTTAATGGTATCAACTACAGCAGAAATTTATTATTTATTTTTAAACGTTTATTACCTACATTTTCTCATATGTTTGTCAAAAAAGAGTTATTTATTTAAAGATTCAAAAAAATGTGTTAATTTTTTAGAGTAACAAACAAGATATCCATGGATTGCAAATAATTAAAAAATATCATTTCCAATATCCCTGTTTAAATATTTGAATGTAGTTTCTAATGAATTTTACAAACTTTTTGTATGTACGGATTTAACTAATCAGTTAAAACATCAACATTTGAAATACATATTTCCTTACTTCTATTTAGATGTTGGCTAAATGTTAATAGTAAACGCTTCAAATTGTTAGAGATTTTTATACCACATCTTTATTTACAAATATGAAAAAGAAGCCCAACTGAAATTTATATATTTTTAATAAAACAAAATGTTAAGAAATAGTTATTTATAGCAAAAGTATTAAAAACGTATGTAAAAAGCAGACATGGTTGACATCAATTTTCTGTGTCTGAATTATTAAAATTTGCCATATTTGGCTACTATTTCCTTTGTTGGGAATAATAGTTGCTAAAAATTTCAAACAGTGCTCTATCTAAATAAGTCTTACAAGATTTCTCCATAAAATATTATTAAAATTTAAATTTTAAGGGCACATAACACATACTTTATTGGATGTCTTAAATTATTTCATACGTTGACCTATACAAATCTATAATTTTTTTTGCTTATATTTGTAAACATTCAATTACATCACGTGAAGGATAAGTAGTGTTTAAAAAAGATTTTACAATCAATGCTGTCAATGCATTAAAAATTAAGGCACATGTAATTTAGATAGAATGCATACAGACAAAATAAAATCCTACAACGTAATTAATGTCTAAAGAAAAAAATAATAAAAATTCTACATTAGCAAAAACATGATGCAGCAGCAAAATTGATTTTAATTTCATTATACAAATAGAAACAATTATGAAACTTGTAAATCAAATGAAATTTTTAAAATATTCTTAAATATAGTAGAAAAATTACATGTCAGAAATTACGGATAAGTCATGAAAAGTATAAAATTTTGAGTTTCCAAGATAGATAGTTTTCGGATATAGATAGTTTTTCGGTAATAATTTTGGAAAATATGGTTTAAGAACATAGAAACTTGATAGGTTATCATTACTCCCCTATGCCTTGAATATCAAGTATGCCAAACGTCACCTAGTTCCTCCAAAAATTTATTTTTTAGTATAAAAGACAAGTAAATACTCATTTTTATTTATGCATATATTTCTTCATCTTTTAAAGGATTTCAATTCATATTTTTTCCATTAAAAATTGTGTTGTGGATAGTATTGCAAACGTAATTGTAGCCCATTTTTAATAATTAATTGCCTTATTATCATGTTAGAACATTATGTTATTTTGGGAATGAGGTTTGTAGCGTCAACAAAAATCCATAGACTAAAAATTTTTAAAAAATTGTAAGGGGAGAAATAAAACAATCCGTAGGCAAAAAAATGAAATTTTATTATCTGCAAGAGCATCTCAAAAAATCAGCTTTTAATTCATTGTTGCCATCCCATTTACAAAAGCTCTGATTGAAAAAAAAGTTAACGACTGCAGCAAATAACACCTGGAAAAATGCCATTTTGAGCAGGTGATTATAAGTAATGAAATAATAAGGAAATGTGATATTTTTTAAACAATAAATAAATGCGAGACAAAGTCTTTATGGATTGTTTGGAATACTAAAGCGACTCGTTCAATGAAACGATTAAAATGAATAAAAGTATAATTTAACTCGCACGAGCACGTGGTGATTGGCTATTCAAGAAATGATGTTCTGATATGATACATTGAAATTTGCAAAGCATCTTTCAATTTTATTCGTTATTTTCCATCTAATATCCCAAACTTTTTTAATCAGCAATAGATATTCCCTTCTATTCCCATATGTTGTTAAACTGCAAGTAATGCAATACTCAGATCAATTCCTCCTTTCAAAATTTCACATTCTCTGTTACAGCAATTAATACAATAATAGCATTAAGATAAGTTTCTTAGAAATGCCAGATTTAATTAGCGGATACCTACTGGGATTAGATTTCACTGATACCAGCACAGGTCACAAAGGGTAGGACGAATCTTATTGGCTGATCACTATCAAGAATAATTGAAGAATTCGAAACTACATCATAATGAGAAGCGAGCTCTTTAATCGCTACATCGCAGAATGAACATAAAAGTAAATGATACGAGTTAGAAGCTTATTTAACATGCAGGCTGGAATGTAACAAATAAACGTTAATCTTGAAATTTCACACAGAACTTAAACAAACGCATTCATTAAAGTAGCTCAATGGGTATCTACCCTCATAATTTTTAACCAAATATTCTGCACTCGCCTCTCAGTATTTACACAGAGGATTTCAAAAGAATTTAATCAACTGAACCATTTGATATCTCTCAGATGATCTTCGACAAGTCCAATTATAGAAAAGATGTCACTTGTTAAATAATGCCCTAGAGAACAGAAGAATCTTTAAAACAAAATGAGAGAATACTTAAGTGTATTTTACCCAAGCATGATGTAAGTTTATTGAAAAGTTATAGTTAATTTTTATTTTGCTTTGAAAAGTTTTACTGGTATGAAAGTATTTTATACTGAAAGCAATATTTTCAAAGAGAATTCTATTCATAATCATGTGATCATTATCTTGTTTTGTATGAGGCTGGTTTATGAGCAATAACATTTGTATTTTTAATTTTGCATGACACCGATTTATAAGTGATAGAATCGTTAGTTTTTAAATTTTGCATGCGACCGATTTCTAAGTGATAGAATAGTTAGTTTTTAAATGTTGCATGCAATCGATTTATAAGCAACAGAATCGTTAGTTTTAAAATTTTGCTTGAGACCGATTTATAAGTGATAGAATCGTTAGTTTTTAAATTTTACATGCGACCAATTTATAAGTGATGGAATTTTTAGTTTTTAAATTTTAAATGCGACCGATTTATTAGTGATAGAATCGTTAGTTTTTAAAATTTGCATGCGACCAATTTCTAAGTGATAGAATCGTTAGTTTTTTAAATTTTACATGCAACCGATTTATAAGTGATAGAATCGTTAGTTTTTAAATTTTGTACGCGACCAATTTATAAGTGATAGAATTGTTAGTTTTGAAATTTTACTTTAGGAAGCAATGCGAAAATGATTTTTAAGGGAAATCGCATTCTGTCCTTTTTCTTTTTCTTTTCTTTTTTTTTTTTCCTTTCTTTTTTTTCCAAAAAATTTTGGTATATTATTTGCTATAATCATCTAAAATTAAAGCACCAACTTTAAAACTTGCTTCAAAGTTTCAAGATATTTCAAAGGTTAAATAGCACACACAGTAATCTGCTTAATGGAAAAGCATAAAATATTTGCAAAATATGACATTCAAAATGTTCGAGAAAGATTAAACTATCTTTTATTTTCTGTTATTACATTAAATGAAATGTTACTCTTCTCGATTGATTTTAACATTGTTATCCAGCTTCTGAGGCAATAAAGAAGCAAAAACATTGTTTGCACAGATCCTTCTTTTTTTATCAATTTGTCGTAAAGTCAAAGTAAATGCTGAGTATCTCATCTCAAATTCTAAAAATATAAAGAATTCCTACTCTTTATTCTAATCTTGATGGCAGTGATATTAATACTCACAGCGCATCCGATAAATTGATTTATAGCAAATAAAAAGAAGTTGTTCATTTTTCCATTCCCTTTTACGTTTCAACCTTCATTTTACACAAGTAATGAAATTTTCTTTCAGGATTTTATTAACAGAATTTTTTGCGTAAATGCAAGTCCTAATAGATGTGAAACAAACTCTTATACCAATTTAAAACTGAATTCATTCATTTTTGTGACATAAATTTATTCAAAAACGACTTTAATTCGAATGTTGAACATTTATAAAAGCGCATTTGACCATAAAGGAAATTTGAGAATTTTTATTACATTTCAAGTCATAAATATTTTATTTTTGCTACATGTAAGCTAGATTACTAGTAGGTGTGTGGGTATGATAAAATTTTAAAATATAATTTAAATATTAATTAATTTTCGAATTGTTATCCTTATTTAGATACAATTAATGTCATTCTAAAATAGTCTCTTCCTTCCTGATCCAATTCCTACTTTTTTTTTCATTCCAAACATTCTAGAAAACAGGGGATTTCAGTCTTTTCTTACAATTTGAGCAAAGGGATGAAGTTTCCTAATGGATATAATATCCTTTTCAAGACACCGACCCTCAGAAGCTACTGCACCCCTCTTTCCGTGTTAAAAAGTGTACATGACATCATCATCATCAAAACACCTTAGATTACCATTTCCTAATAGACACATGTAAAAGAAATCTCTATCAAAATCACATAGTAACATAACTGAAAAAGAAAATTTCTCTTTTTCTGTTATTGTGTCGTGATGTAGACTGATATATTATCTTGCGATCATTATTTTTGAATTATGATTACAAAATAATAGATTATATAATTAGATCTCCCAAATGTAAACTCGCAGATTAGCCAACGTGGCCAGATGGTAAGGTCTCGGCTCGTGAGCAGTAGGTTTTTAAATTCGAGACACGTTCAACCCTTCAAGGTCAAACGTCCTTCCACTGGTGTGGTGTGGAAACCGGGCTGCCAGATCAGGTGTCGTCGTCGTCATTTGACTGCGGTTCAGGGTTTAAAGTTCGAGACCCGACTCTACCGAAGAATTGCCGAGTAAGGAGGTCTATTGAACGTTCAACCCGTCAAGTCAAAGCATTTTTACACTGTGTATAGTGTTGTGAAGAGAAGGTACCAGCTCTTGTATCGTCCTCGAAATCTATCCGAGGTTCAAAATTACGAGGTTAGTCTCAAAATAGTCCTAGTGTTGCCTTACAACGGGACATTAACATAACTAAATTAAAACTTATGATATTTTGTTCCTTTATATATACTTCTTCAAATAAATATTCATGGAAATTTGGAAAAAGCCCACTCTCAAATTTAGAACGAATCTTCTTTTCAATATATTCCCATAATAATTTTAATTTATTCTACGATTTAACTTTTATTTTAATAAATATTAAGAATGCAAGATCAAGTGACGTCATCGTCATTTGACTGTGGTTCAAAAATATCAGGTATGTGCCAAAATAGCCCTAGTGTTGCTTTACAAGGGGATATTAATACAACTAAAGTTTAAACTCTGACAGAAAATAATATCCCTTCATACAAAGGTAGTGGTGTTCTATTTTTTTCGTAGAACCCTTCGAAATATACATATAAAAAAACGATCCCAGATGAAAAAGAGTAATCGTATATGAACTTATAGACTGCCAAATATTAAAGATTTAGGTATTTTTGTGAAATTGTATGAATGTTTGAAGGTAATAATGTCTTAAATCTAGCTTTCTTCCCTATCACCTTCTAGTATGTACTATTCACTTTTCTACAGTGATCGGAAGAGAACGTAATAATATGAGTGGATTAAATTCTGTATGTTTATTACTTCACACTACTGTTCTTTTATTACACACACAC
>JAOUZG010041683.1:2456132-2472387 GCA_026289955.1 Argiope argentata
GTCCATGGTAAAAATGATTAGTAACAAAAATCAAATGACATTTCCCATTTATATTTACTGTATTCACGTCATTCTTAAACGTGACTTCAAATTTTAGAAGCTTAACGATTTAATTTGCAGGTATCATTTATTGTTAGATTTTCTTCATTCCTGAGTGCACAATGAATTTTATTTATTGTTGCCTGTCTTAAATAATTAATAATTTTAACTATTATGGTGATAAGAAGCTGAATCATAAATTGATATAGCATTAAATGTGAAAATCTAAGTGGAATGTGTTAAGAGCTTATATAACAGTTGTAGAAATATATCCAATAAGCCTTAACCTTTTATTTCTCACAAAATTTAAACTTTGGACTATTTTAATGGATCGGTTTTGTTAATTTTTTCAATTATAATTTTCAATCAAATATTTAGTAGTTGTTTTCACTATTTACATAAGAAATTGCAAAATAATTTAAATGATTTAGCATAATTTCTAGATTTATTCGTTTAATGGACGTTTCGGTATTATTCATGAAATTGTTCACTGATGTGAGACATTATATTCTTGATTTCATTTGTCAAACTTTCATTGAAAGGAACTATAGAGCGAAATGAGTCAGTTTCTTGCGTACCTTTCATCTAAAAATTGAATTACATCTACTCAAAGTGATCGTAATCAAGTTTCACTTTGCTAGAATTAAGTTAATTACAAGATACCTTTGTATCCTGAATTCATTGCTACGGTTGGGAGCTCTATTGCTTTTAATCAGTAACGAAATATAAATTAAGAATGCAAAGCGATTTATGCACTCTTTTGGTTTTAATTTGAAATTCGGTAAAGAAAATATACGGAATATCATAAGTCTTTTGAATTTTGCCATCAACGACAAACATTTGTTTGTTGCATGGTGCAAGTAACAGAAAGAAAGATTTAATAATTTATCTTCATAAATCTAATTTAAGGGTATGTTAAAATTTATCATTAATATTTCCATTCCATAAATGCATAAACATTAAGAATAGACTTCTTCGTCTTCTGAGAGTCCCGGGTTCAAGTCCCGGATCGGGTATGGTTGTTCTTCTGTGTGCTGTCCGTAAGATGTGTGACTGTGCCCCCCTGTAAAAAGGGGCTGTGCAAGCAAATGTGGTGAGCATGTAGCTAAGTCGTACTCTTGGCCCTAGATGGCGCTACTTCAAAAACAAGAGACACTCCTTTCGGCTGAAATCTGCTGCTGTATCAGTGGGGGCTTGTCCATGGCAAGTGCCATTAATAACAACAACAACGACAATAAGAATATACTTAACTTGCAATAATTACGGATTATATAGTAACGTTTATGTTATTGTTTAATTAATATATTTTTATATGTTTTATAGCTTTATTTTTTTGATGAAGAAAGAAAAAAACATGAACTTAAAGTCTAAAACATTGTAGCTTAATGTTATTTTTAAAAATGCAGTTGTCACGAAGGAAATCAAAACCTCAGGACCCAGATTGACTCAATAGATTTCTGAATCTGCAGCGATTGTGTATATGCTTATGCATGTCATACATAACATAACGCCACCCTGAACCCCCAGTGTCTATAACACTAAGTTATCTAACAATTTGGATAAGCCCAAAATGGAAGTAAAAAATGTTAAAGGAAAGAAAGAGATGACACACCAAGAGATCTCCAGAGAGAATCCCAACGGTGTCAAATCATACACGAATCTACACATATTTTGCTGAAGTTATAACATAATGGAGGGAACGAGAATACTTAAACAAATGGTGACTATGGGTTGAAATTACAGGGAAATAAGATTACCAACTGAAAGCGAAAAAAATGACAAATTACATTGTAAACATCTGTATGGCATGTATAAGCTTATGAATAACCACTTTAGAATCAGAAATATGTAGCATCCATCTGGGTCCTGAGGTTTTCATTTCTTTCGTGAGAAAACTTTCTACAAATTTGACATTATTATTTCGGTTGAATTTCACAAGTGGCATTTTGATCTCAGCTATTGTGCTGTCTTGAAGAGGTCTTGGTATTTATGAATATGATTTACTGTGGAGTGGATCTTGGCTCGTGAAAGGGTATTCGATGCAACTGTCCTATACCATACATGCCATACAGATGTTTTCAATGTAATTTAACATTTTATTTTCCTTTTCAATTAGTTATCTCATTTACCAATAAGTTCAACCCATATTCATCGTTTGTTTAAGTATTCTTGTCCCTTCCCTCCAGTTATTACTTCACTAAAAATGGAATGCAATCGTGTAGGATTTAACACCGATGGGATTATCTCTGGAAATCCCTGGATGTTTTGTCTTCTCTTTCTTTTAATAATTTTTTTCATTTTGTTTCGTTCCTTTCATTTTGTGCTCATCCAACTGATTAGATAACTTAGTGTTACAGACACTGGGGAAACAAGATGGCGTTGTGTGATGTCTAGTGATTGTTTGGCTTGATAACGCTTTCATTGGAAATCACTATGATTTTAATGATAAAGATTGTTTCGACTTTTAATTCCAAACCAGATTATCAAATAATAAACATATTTTCTACATTTAAAACGTAACAATATTTTAAACGAATTTCAGACTGCATTTAGTGCGTTTATAGTTACGAGGGAAGGATTATAGAAAATGTGAGTATACATTAAGAGTTTTCAATAATCAGATAAATGACAAAGCATCTTGATTATATCCCACTCATCAGCGACAGAGTTTATAATTGACAATTTCTGATGTGTATTCAAATTACGATTGGTATTCACTATAATATCATGAATCACAATTCTGTAAGTGACAATTTTCTTATTCTGAATTTTGAAAAATGGTGATCAGATAAATACTTTATGTAATGTATTATTTCTTTTATTATAATAGTGGTTACCAAATCAAGTTTCCAAATTCGTAACATCATTTCGAATTAAGGAAAATAAAGGGCATTAAATATGAAACAGAAACCAGACAAGACTGAAATTGAAATATTTTTGAAATTCAATTTCATTTATTTTAAATATTAAAGATAATATTTTATATTTAAAAATATTATTGGCTTTATAATTCAAACAACTACTAAGCATTTCAAATGAAAATGAACGGAAAAGTCTATATCATTATTCGTTTTATAATATATTTTATAACTGTTTAAAATAAACGAAATTAAAATGTGTCAAAATAAAAAAATAAAAAAAATGAAATAATAATGAAATTAAAAATTAAATATATTTTTTAAAAAAACTGTTTGGTAAAAAGCAGCGATTGTCCGAATTTTAAAATATTGGAATAATTATTTTAGTTCGTTTCATACTCTAACATTAATGGAGAAGTATGTTGAAATTTTGGTTAATTTTAATTAATTAAAAATCTACGGATGTTTCAAAAATATACAATAAGCCAAAAACTGATGATAATTCTACAAGATATAATGAAATTAAACGATATGAAGTAATAATATTCATCAACCACTTGTGATTGAAAAATATAAGAAAATATTTTGCATAAAATTTACATTTTAACATAACAAGTTTAACATAACAAGTAAAGTTCTTAAATTTTAACATATAAATCAGATACGAAGACATTTCTCTATGTTTTAAATAACTCAAATTATCAAAAGACCGAAAAGGGATATTTGATGACTTATGCAGAATAATATCCATTACTTAGATAAAGCGTTCTAATTAGAGCTAGAAGAAAGAGTCTGATAACAACAAGGTACTTCAGGAGTCCATATTTTAAATTTTCAAAAGAATTAGCTTTTGGAAAGAGTTTCAGTGGCTATTTCATTTGGACTGTAGTTTCTGCTTGAAAAAATAGCGCGTAAACTGAATAACATAAAAGTGGCCATAATCTCAAAGAATACATGTATCATTAATTACTTGTACATGCAAACGAACGATGGGACTTTTAATACCCTTTCTGTAGCTCTGAGCCCTAAACACTTCATCACACAAAAGATTCGGATCTATAAGAATATTTAAGTATTTCCTTCCCGCTTAACTATTCTTTTCTTTTCATAAATTCATCCATACCATATGTTAAATGGAAGACACTAATTATTTTCTTTTTTCTACATGTACACTTGCCAAAAATCATTCTTTAAAGCAAAACCAGATCAATAATTAAAAGATCACATTTCCCCTGATTTTTTACCAAACTGGCAAGGATACGTATTACAGATTCAATGCCTTTTCCTTTCCAGGGATGTAAATAGGGTGCATAATTCCGCTCACACTGCACACAAAGCAACTTCTTGACACCTTCTTTGAAATGCCACGTTGCTGTTATAATTAGTGGCACTTGTCTAGTACAGGCTTTGCCGAGGCATCAGCGAGTTTTAAGCCGAAAGGAGCGTCTCTTGTTTTGAAATATCGCCAACTAGGGCCAAGACTATGATTTAGCTACTGACTCATCACAGTCGCTTGTACAGCCCCTTTTTACAGGGGGAAGGGGTAAATTCATTCACCTTGCAGATGTAACACAAAAGAACAACCATGCCCGACCTCGAGACGCCAAGCTCTAGGGGAACACGTGCTACCTCCATGACAGGACTCCGGCTAAAATGCCATAGATGATAATGACCTCCCTGTAAAATGAATAAGCTGAAACAGAAGAAGGTGTGTGTTTCTCCTCTGTACAATAAGTAGTAATGAATAATCATTTCGTGGAAGTTTCAACGCTTAGTATACCCAAAATAAGTTATTTGATAATTTTAAAATGACAACAACCGGTTAATCATCGATTGGCTGATATCTAATCATCATCTTCGTGCAAAGTCGGATTTTCTTTAATCTTGTGGTAATCAGCTTATGGGTCTATAACATAAGCCGAATTTGGAGATGACATTTAAGAAAATTTCATCCCCAACTCATTTTATACTTCAGCTTTACCTCGCAATTGTTTAATATACTATGATTCATCGGATACTAATTACTTCCTATACATTTGGTTGTAAGTTGTATCGTATTAATAAAATGTTGATAGCGCTTGACTTTTACATTGTTACATTTTTTGAATATTTTTTGTTTGTAATATATCCAACGTTTTTGTTATAATATCTCCAAACATTTCGAACTACTTTCAGTCAATTTTTTTTCTTTTTGCAATCATTCAGTCTCTTTCTAAATTTTTATAGCTAATTATAACCGAAACTTTGAATTTTTTCAATACTGAATACCAATTAAGTTTGAATCAATTACACATTGACTTTGTTAAATCTGAATTTAAATGTTTGCCCTATAGAACACCTTGGCAAATCAATTCAAGCAGTTTACTTAAGATATGCCAATCTGGAAAAATTGTAATAATGAAACTCGCAACAGTATCACAAGAAGATGAAAATCATTAGCTTGCTCTCAAAAATAAATTAGTGGGAAATTGCCTCAAATCAAATTGTGAAAATATAAAATACAGTTTATTTTTCGTAACATTTCCATATCTCTTTCCCTTCATATCAGTATTAAAAGATAAAAAAAAACTCGTAATCCTTTGAAAACCATGTCTAATATTCAAATATCCCTTATAAGACAAGCAACTATGATATGTATTCGTAACAGTATACTCCCCAATGATTCTTTTTCGATTATCAATGTCATGAGGCTTTCATCCAAATAAAGGGTTATGTTTCGCCGAAAAGAAAACTTCTGGCGATTGAAGTTCGCGATACAAACCTACGACGCTAGTGCCTGTATCCGAGTAACATGACCATAATACAAAAGTCGACTTCAGTATCGTAGATGTTATCTGGCTTTAAAGGCTAACGCTACAAACGGATCATTCTTGTTTTCTCATATCCCACATAAATTATTTTTTTGCCTCATCTACATTATTTTTGGGTTACAATCTTTATTTGTTGCTGTTGTTGTGTCAAATGGCATTTGTCATGGACAAGCTCGCCAATGTATCAGCGGATTTAAACCAAAATAAGCGTCTCGTGTTGGATGTAGCTCCAACTAGGGCCAAGATCACGACTTAAGCTACACACTCATCACATTCACTTGCACAGCCCTTATTACAGAGGGGGGGGGGGCATATTCACACGTCTCGTAGATAGAACTCAGAAGAATAACCATGTCATAACCGGGACTTGACCCCGGGACTCCCAGATTACTAGGAAGACGCGCTATCTCTATGCCAGGACGCCGACACAAACTTTATCTAATTGAGGCATTGAATTCTATAGGTATATTTATATGATTTTTATTTCCCAGTATGTTATGAATAATAAATGAAAATTTAACATTTATGTTTCGTTTGCCTTGCAAGTGCATTTTATAATAAATATCCATTAAAATTTCTATATGTATTTTCTAGATGAATTTAGTGCCACCACCTTCACATTTCTTCAGTAAGGAAGCTTATTAAAACAATTTCCTTAATTCAGATAGATGTGTATTATCTAATTATATTGTTATTTTCTTAAATTTATTGTTTCTTAAATTATTGTCATTTTCTAAGCTATAAAAATAATATTACTCCCCAATTCCTACTTATATCAAAACCCAATCAATTAATAGTAAATTATTAAATGACTAGACTTAAATGTACATCAAGGTTTGTCATCATAATTTTACCATCTGTCATAATATCTAATAATGCTATCGTATTGCTGATTGATAATTATAAGCTTCTCGTTAATATCTATTTAATGAAGTAGGTGTCACAATACCTGGTTAGCTAAACACTAAACTCATGCATTATTAAACCCTATCTGATAGTGTAGCTGTTGGAATTATTCCATTTGCGTTGGCTGTAGATCAAATAGCATAGCTCTCATTATACACTTACAATAATTTTATACGCATGGCGCCTATGTTTTGAATGAGCAGACTATAAGATTATTTTATCAGGATTGCATAACCTTGCAAATTATAAAATATCTCTATTATTTTATTTTAGATTATCTTTATCATAAATGAGTTAAAATCAAATAATTTTTGGCTTTCTAATTTCATGAAATAGAATACTTTTTAGAATTGAATTCCTGATAATTCCAGGTTAAGATATTTCTCATTGCAAACTGATTAGGAAATACACAAAGTAGACAAGTTCCTTCAAGATACAATAACTGCTTTTAAAAATTGCAATTTTTTTATTAAAAATGTGAAGTTATCTTGCTAAGTTACCGAAATCGTATAGGAAGTGGTTAATTACCCTAAAATAACAATGTTTGTTTTTCTTTAAATACAATTTATGTCCAGAATTAGATTTGGATACTTAAATATTTAGCATACATTTTATAGGCTAAAATACTGCTATCAATGAATAAAATGTGTAAAATGAAGGTAGTTTATTTTGAATAACATTTTTTTTTTTGTATAATTTCCTTGATTTAGTAAATTACTGACCTCTTCCAAGTTTTTGGAATGATGCAATAACCTTTCATTACCCAATGTAGAGGCCTGGCTTTTTTTTAAGCAAAAATCTCAATCAAATTCTTAAAAGTCAAAATGTCAATATACTCGTATATATTCTTAATCGATTTTTTACTGATGAAAGATCTTAATTAGACAATAAAAATATTGTTCAATGAAGAATTCAAATCAAGTAACTCAATTGTATACAAAAATAAATTATTAAAAGTAAATATAATAAACTTATTTTTATTAGAGTAATTAGGAAATGCCCAAAAATAAAATTCATATTTTTTGTTTATAATTTAATAAAAAAACTAGTCATATGGACAGTTTTCGCTTGGACGTTCATATGATTTCGGAACACAATTACTCAAAAACGTATCAAACTAGAAGGATAATATATATATATATATATATATATAAGGCCAAATTTATAGATTTATATAAAGAGTTGGACAAAATCTATTCTGTGCAAGTCGGACTATCTGCCAGTCCTAGTACAAATAAGTATAATAACTAAAAACGAAAAGTTCTTAGATACATAAAATTTAACAGATGGAATGGGGGTACGTATCAAATTTGGAAACAACTCCATCAAGAGAATCACTGTCTGTCGATATGTTCTTTCTCAAACAAATAAAAGTGACAATTCAAAAATGCGATGATAAAAAATTTGATATCTTGTATGTTCTTTTACGCTTATAATTTTAATTCTGGGTCAAAGTTTGTTTTTAATCATTCTGCAAGAAATATTCAAAAACACAGACAATTAGTGTTCTGATACTTGCGTAATAACAATATTCCAAAGATTAGTTACTCAAAATTAGTTACTTTCGTAACTACAATCAATCATTTTTGTAAATAAGATTAATTATTGTTCATCAATGACATTCCTTTAATAACATACTAGCATTTCTGGTAAAAAGTATACGAGAAAGTTTTGGATAAGCCAAAGAATTCCACATAAGATATGCTATAGGAATTCAAAGAAAAAACAATACTATGGTAACGTTCCGACCCTTAGGACAAAAACAGTAGTAGAGGAAATATCTGAAGAGGGCATTGACTTCCCACCGCTTAACCAGCTTTTATCAATTCAATACTTTCGGATCAATCAATAAAAATATTTTCAATGGAAAAGTATTTTGATTTATTATATGTAAGACACAATATTTGTTGTTATTGCTTATCTTCAAATGATCTGGCATGCGTCAGATCATCTCCGGTAGATTGTTGATCCCCAGAAATTCTGTAATATTAAGGCTATTGGATAATAAATTCACCTTCAATGCGATTCAGAATGTGATCCAGTGTTGCTGAATGGTTATGGAATTTTTTGCAATCGTGAGATATTTTTTTATCTATTTCAATACAGCGACATTTCATCTAGTCATTTTTAATTCATCCAGAGAAGTCTCTGAGCCATAATCCCATTTGATTTCTAGCTGAGTGCCGGGCAATGCCCCCATGTACAATTGGAGCAGACAGAATACACATAAAACAATCTATAAATAAATTACTTATTAATATTTTATAGTTATCATTTGTTTTTAAATTAGGGATTTAAAGAGAAGTTTTCTTTTTAACCGGATATAAAATTTTGGAAAATTTTTAACTTCTTTTTTTAAATAGGGCGCATACAGATGCGAGCAGTAAACTGAAAGGATTTAAATGCAAATCGCATGTCAATGGATTTCTAGCACAGAAACTTAAGAATTGTTTTTTAAAGGTTTTTTTTTAATCTTAAAACTCGTAATTTTGCAATTTAAAAAGAAACCAAAATTACTTTTATTCGAACAAAATTTCTAATCGACATTGCAAATAATTAAAATGTGAAAACTCGAGTTTAAAATAATTTTTTAATTCAAAACACATTTGAAAATACCGTAAGTTATTCAAAATTCTTCAATACTTCTTCATTGACGAGATGAAGAAATGTATAAACCAGTAGAACCCTACAACGATTCTTGCGAAAAATGATATATGGAAAAGGTGGAATTATATTTTTGTCGTTCTGGTCTAACACATTCCTAATATCACTTCCTTTTTTAAAATAATTTCTTCATTTTTCATTCTTTCATCATTCAATTACTTCATTTTCTAAATTTTGCACTTGCTAAATTCAAACGATTGATTTAAAGCTATGAAAATATGTTTTATTCATAACGTGAGAAGAAATTACTTTGCATTTTAAATTGTAAGTATGTAATTGCAGATATCTAAAACTAACAGATATCTGCAAAGTAAAAGTTTTTTGCAAAGTGAAGTTTTTGTCCTTCAAAGACAAATTAAATTTGGATCCAAATATTTACGATCTTGACTTAAAAAATTAATAGGAGATCAAACGGAAATATATATTATTATGTATTTGAATTTACTTATTTTAATCAAGACCTAAAAGCATTTCAATCATTGGAAAAGTCTTAATTTATTCTCAGAGAATTTATGAAGTAAGGAAACATAATCTTCTTCTAAAAATTATGTATCCTACAGCTATGAAAATTTCAACATAATTTTTCTCACGTATATAAATGATAAGGATTTTGAAGTTTTATTTTTCTTTTCCTTGTTGACAATTATATTATAAGGCATCATGCAAAGATAAAATAATATTATCTTCAACAATCATTTTTTCATCTTTCGTTCTCATTTTTAAAATTTAACTCCTTTATATAGTGATAATGATATTTACTTTCCCAGGAGCATTATTCATAAAATATTATTTGAAACTATAATTTTTAGTTTTACTTTATAGTTATGAGGGGAATACAAATGCTGGATCAAATTTCAAGGTATTTATTTACTTTCGAATGAAATTTCAACGAAACATTTGCGTCAAAAACTAATTTAATTGTTATGCTTTGCTCCAGAATACCTTTCGCCTTTAATTCTGACTTCTATATTTGGATTGAATTCATTGCCTTTTCGCATCAGTTATTTAACATGTGATAATAAATTTACTGAGATATAAAGTATTTTTTCCTCCTTTGAGGAAGCAATAGTTTTATCACATTTCTGAATGTGAGTTCTGATGTTACAAAATATACATAATTTATGATATTATTGCTTTTATTTAACTATGGTAGTACGCATGAGCAGCCATAATCATTTCATGTTTAAAAAAATCATACTTTTCTAAATATGTGCTTAAAATTATAAAATTATGATTAACACGTTCTTTGCCGGACGCATTTTCCGTGGTTTGACAAAGGCGCCGACGAACTTTTCACTATGCAATGCATATTTTACTGATCCGGCTTTCTGGCACTGAGGTAGCACGTCTTCCTCGTGATCTTGGCTTCCCGAATTCGAGTCCCGGATCGGGCATGGTCGTTCTTCTGTGTGCTATCTGTGAGATGTGTGACTGTGCCCCCCTGTAAAAAGGAGCTGTGCAAGTGACTGTGTTGAATGTGTAGCTAAAGTCATACTCTTGTCCCTAGTTGGCACTACTTCAAAAAAACAAGAGACGCTCTTTTCGGCTTAAAATCTGTTGATAAGTATCAACGGAGCTTTTCCATAGGCAAGTGCCAAAGGAAAAACAACAACAATATTTTACTGAAATGTTATATGCAGCAGATAAAATGAGTTATAAAACCATGCAGTTTTCGTGGTGGGAGTCACCAGTGACCCCCACGGCCCTAAGTGATTACTTTCATTCTAAAGTGATTACTCTCGTGTTTTTCGTTGCTAAGTGATTACTTTCATTCTGTAGTCTTATTCAGTTTTTTTTTACAAACTAGTAAGTGCGTTTGTAGTATTTTTTTCACTCTACACACGTTTTTTGCTCTTTATATCTTCATTCAATTTTCTTATTAGTGCTTAAAAATATGGCTTCAAATGAAGATCATCAAGTAAGTCACCTGACGGTGAAGTTTTACAAAGACTTTCGAAAATACAGCGACTGCTATCAGACAGCGAGAAAAGTTCATTGAGTAGTTCTTCGGATATGATAAGAGAGAAATATATTTTTTCATGTACTAATAAATCTTATTTTTGCATGTTCTATATTGCATTTATTTCTTCAAAACATTATAATATTAATGGTATTATTGAAAAATATATCAATATGCTTATTCAATATAATTATTTATATTTTTATTAATTGCTCCGTCGTCGGTCACCAGAGGCCTCCACTTCACTGTAACCAAGTCAAGTGTCTGTCACCGGTGACACCCACGGCAGCCTACGTGTTAATGAGAAAAAAACGTTGCAATTTACAAAAAAAATATTTAATTAGTAAAATGTAGTTGTTGTTTATAAACAGCCAATCACAACGTTAAGACATTGGGAAATTATAAATTTGTACTTTCCAATACAGATAGTAAAGCAAAGGTATATTAGCTGTCGAAAAATATGAATTTAAGATTCTGATGAATTTTTACATTTTAAACATCCTTGAGATATAAAATATCCTTTCGGAACATGTATATATGTCTGTGACAAAATTTCTTATAAACACTTCAAGATAGACGGTTGAAATTTCGTATACGATATTTACATCAAATTTTTTGATTTCTATTAAGTTTTAAGTTAAAGCTGTTTGGAGGAATGGGTCTGTCCGGCTGGTCAAATATAAGTTAATATAACTAAAGAATGAAGACAGCTAGGTAGATAAGATTCGGTAAGCATTAAAATTTTATTGTATATACAGCTGCCAAATTTCAGACAATTTATTCTAAATTGGAATGAATTAAATATATTCAATTTGAAAGGAGATTTTAACCAAACACTTGTTCCAACCAGTTAAGAAAAACGAGTATAAAGTACAAATTCAATTTTCAGATATTTGTAACTGCATAAAAAAAATTAATAGCCAAAGATGTCAGGATAGATTCAGCATTTTTTAAAATTCAAGCCAAAAGTTAATATTTTGGGTACTTATATATTAGACCGTTCAACTTTATCGCCAAATTTGAAGTGGTCACCAATTAGTTGCTAAATCAAAAATTATGGCAATCCGGCAATAGTGTAATCCGTTGATCTTTATCGCCAAATTTAAATCCATCACCAATGTGTTACTAAACCGTCGGCGATCGTTGACGAAGACAGTATCATACATAAGTATCATCTTTCGTAATTATTGTACGCCAATGAGATGCAAGGTACTCTCTGCCATTAAAACTTTAATTTTTGTGGATTTGGTAACAACTACCACAAGTTATTTTATACCATTTTAAAATTTTCCTGTAATATATCACAAAATAAAGTTTGAATAAAAGTTTTATGGAAATATTATCTACAGAAAATTCTGGTTGGATTCTGCTAATTTCCATTTTGTCTCATATTCTTACTAGCCTAAGAGCTTGTCATTCTTTTTTCAATGATAAATGTTCTTTGAGAAGCAGTTAAAATTTGTTCTGAAATGGGAGTATATTTCTGGGAGGACCTTTGCCAAGTTTAAGGCCTAGTTTTCAACATGACAGGTAAAAAATATTATCCGATCTTCCATTATACGAACTTTCAATGGAAGAAATAATTCTGGATGAATAAGGATTCAGAAAGCATACATAAGCTTTCATATTGTATTTTACATTTAAAAAAATATTGGCTAACATGTCAAAGATACTCCCTTAATTATACTAGCATTCCAAATGTACATATATGATCCAGAACTGTTACTAAAAGTTTCTAGCATTAGCTAGTTAATGGGATTTAAATTTACAATATCTTAAGGTTGTGGTAGTTAAAGGTCGCTGTACGAACCCACGCCGCTAGGGCCAGTAAACGAGTAACATAACCACAATACTAAAAGTATACGTCAGTATTGTAGATGTTATCTGGTTACGTCAGTATTGTAGATGTTATCTGGTACTCTCCCACCAGTAAGTTGGCGGATATATGAAAGAATTTTTAAAACACCAAAATTTTTGGCGAGCCTGTGAGTGCTTTGATGGGTCAAGTGAGTGATGGCTTTGTTTTACTTGCTGCATCAAGTGAGTGACGGCTTTATTTGCTTACTGCGTAAAGTGAGTTATTTACTGGTAGATGGCGACACGGCAGATCAGGAAGTTACTTTGTCTAGGTCACACCAATGTGGTGGCTGAAGATTGCGGTACAAATCCGTGGAAGTAGGTTGAGTAGCCGAGTAACATAACCGCAATACTAAAAGTATACTTCCGAATCCTAGATGTTATCTGGCTTATGAAGCTAATCCCACTAGGTAATGTGTCAAATTATCAGTTTGGAAGGTATGCCAGTAGCTATCTATCTTTTTGAACCAAGTAATAGAAATTTCAAAAATTCCTAACACGTTCATTTGTATTCATGATTAAAAGTCATAAGAACACCTAAATCATTTACTCGGGAAAATAACCGTTCTGTCAATTACTGAATTCAATTCAGATCCTACTACCATTGAGATAACAATAACCTTAAATTTTTCAACCTTCAAAGTTTCCGTTTAAAAGCGTTAAATGTTGAATAAAATTAAAATGAATTAAGATTGCCTGATATCATGTTATATGCAGAAATATTCATCTCTGTAACTGTTGAAACGTTTGTCACAAAAATTGATCGTACGTTTGATGCATCGCATCGTATATTGTGCATTTTATGATACATTTTAATATATTATCATTCTTATCTGAGAGGAAATTGCTTATCTTAACAAAACCACTGCTTAATTAAAAATCTCATTACCCAAATAAGAAAGTCAAGTCAACTCGAGATCTTTAGACCAAGACTTGCATGCCGTGTTAGTGGACATGAACAAGACCGTAATTACTTTCCCGTCCTCCAATCAATTAAAATAAAATGATGACGCAAATAGGCATCCATGGAAGTTCACCATGTTTTTAGCATTCCTGGCTTGATTAAAGAAGTGGCTTTTGCGAATTCTTTCCGTGTAATTAAAAATAGAAATATTTCCCAATTATTGGACTTTAAATTACTTTTCAAATAATTGAAGATTCACTAGTAGTTTCTGATTATATGTGACATTGTTTTTTACTTTTAAAAGACAAAATCTCCTTTACACTGCAATATTTAATTAGGGTTTAATAATCTTCTACCTGGTAATAAACAAAAACGGAAGAGCAATTCATATAAATCAATCAATACATTTGTTAAACGGCTATTCCTGACCTTATAAGACGAATGATATGTACCAGTCATTTATTCTTATTTTCTTTGGGGGGGGGGGGTTACAAATCCGTGATTAATTTTTTCCTAAATTGTGGACTCTGATTGTATATGTTTCATAAACGGTTTTTCGAAAATAGCTATAGTTAATGACCGTTATTATTTACTCTCAAAGAACCATTCTTAAATAAAATTTATGCTTCTGTTTCAACTTTCCTTATTTTTCTTTCTAATATGAGAAATTGTATTACCCCACCTCTTTAATACGTTTTTTCAATATATTATATCTTAGTAGTTTCCTTTTTAATCTCAAATGGTGAGCCAAAGATTAAAAAAAGATCTATAAAACAAAGATTTGACTAAAAATATATGTATAGTTATTGAAGAATTTATTTTCCTAATAGTCCATTAAGCATCCTTCAATTTTTTAACGATAGGCTTCACTTCTCTTCATTTTATGATGTTGTATTTCTTATTATTCGTTATGCTATCATTTTTTTATTGTATCAAAGATTTTATGGTCTTTATTTACCTTAAATTATTTTTCAATATCAGGGGACATAAGAAAGCTTCTTTTTACTCATATACACCTGCGCAGATGTTATTGAATAAAAATATACCCCCTGTGGTACTGCCTAGATTTGGAGGACTTTGTGGCTATGTCATATTTATATGAGCACCAGACATTATATACACGGAAAGTCTCCGGCCGGCAAAGTTCCAATTCAGAACCTCACGAATCTAACCCCCTACCAACAAGATCATCCTGACCCCTGATTGAATCTATTTCGGGTCAAAGGAAAATAATATAAAAATTTATAAATTTGAAGACTTATTAACAAAACACGACAGTAGATCTAAAAATTCTTTTACTCTGATTATTTGAATACATTCCGTTAATCTAGATAAAAAAAAACACTATAATTTATCCTACAAATATTAGATAATTCAAGAAAACAGAAAATAAAAAAGATGTACAAAACAAATAACCCTTTCAGATATTAAAGATAAAATATATATAACAGTTATTAATCATTCAGCATCATTCAGTGTTTACATTTCAACAACTTATAATACCAATGTTACTCTAGATAGAGACTGGATATTTCAAGCCCATCGGATATTTATAGGTTTTCATACAGAATGTATTTTAATATGTTATTCCACAGACAAAACTCCATATCCTGGTTTTAATATATATAGGACAATAAATCTTGGATTTTCCAGAAATTTAATTTTCTAACCCAGGTAGGAGGTTATTGATTTAAATCTATAAGAATCATATAGTATATGTAACCGCATGATTATTTTTATTTGAAGCAGAAGTGAGTTGTTGCCAAAAGTCATGAAGACTGTCTTCAATTTTTAATTTCTTTTCATTCCATCTTGAGCGACACAGTACAAAAGCAGACGAAGTTTACCAAGACATAAAGAGCGCGAAATGGCATAAAAGGATAAAAGGGACGAAATCCTTTAACCTAGGTCTTACATTCTACGATTTTCTCATAAATATGACACATGCCGAATTTCGACAGGAATTCTCTCTGTGTTTACTTTGTGTTGACAAGAGACACGCAGGATCCTTTAAAAGAATCTGTTTACATCAATGATTTAATATTTATCCATTCGGCACGTGGAGTCGATGGCGCATTACCTTTACAATACTTCACTTGATTTATTAAATAGAAAAGGTGGAATGGGATCCGGAAATAACAGTTTTGAATGAAATTACTATTCTAAATTAAGACAAACTTTGGAAATTAATTAAAATTGAAATTAGAGTTTAGATAGATAGATAGATAGATAGATAGATAGATAGATAGATAGATAG
>JAOUZG010041683.1:2472397-2493131 GCA_026289955.1 Argiope argentata
AGATAGATAGATAGATAGATAGATAGATAGATAGATAGATAGATAGAAGCTAGTTATATAATTCTTATCATACTATTCATGAAAGGTTTTATTTGTAATATTTAATGAATATTTTTTCCCTAAAAACTGTTGTGATTCATTAGAAAAGTAATTATCATTCAGTTCATGTAATCGTGATATTGTATAGTAAATTAATAAGACATTTTTAAATCTACTATACAATATCACGATTATTAAAACTGAATAATAATAACTTTTCTAATGAATCTCAACAAATTTGGGGGGGGGATATCCATTGAATATTATACAGAATAAAATCTGTTGTGATTCATTTGAAAAGTAATTATCATTCAGTTCAAATAATTGGGATATTGTATAGTAGATTAATACGACATTTTTAAAACTAATCCTGATGTTCATCTGAATAATTAACGAATTCGAATACTTATCAATCTATAAACCATTTCGACTTCATACGAAATCACCCCTATGAACGTCACGTTCCCTTTTAATCCAAGTCTCTTCATTATAACTTTATAGTAAACTTTCAAGAAATGCCCGATTTCATTATCCGATATCTAATGAGGATTAGAATTTCCGGGTACCAGCACTGTTCACAGAGTGCAAAGCCTAGTCTCACTGAGCGATTACTATCTAAAATAATTAAAGAATTCGAACGAATATGATGATCAGAAGCGGGCTCTTTAATGGATGCATCGTAAAATAAACAGACGAGCAAATAGAATGTGATGCGATTTGATTTAAGATTCGGAAGATATTCAGCAAATAAATATTAAACTTGCAGTTCCTCGCCGAATTTAAACTGTTCGATTCATTAGCTAAGCTCAATGAATATTTCCAATCATAATTCTTAACCAAACACTTTGTATCCGTTTTCTCAGTATTTACATAGAAGATTCGAAAGAATTGAAGCAATTCCACACGTGTCCCTAGAATCATTCGTTCTGTTTAATGAAGATCTTGGAACCTATCTTTTGAACGATCTTCGACACGTCTAGTTATATCATTAATGCCACTCGTTAAACAAATTTCCAGAGAAAAGGAAATTTTTCAAAATGAAATGAAGCAATTTCTTTTGTGTTTCTCTTTCGAAACTAAATTAGATCTTTTCAGAATCAGTGTAATTAAGTTTCATGCTGTTTAGAATGCACGTCGACCGAAGAAATTATTGTTGTCATTGGGTTTCCATTTCCATTCGACAATCAATTAACAATCAATGAAATGTACGTATATTAAATTAGCCGCCTTCGGAGACCAACTAATTCGCAGAATTGTCTTGCTTATATTAAATATTTTATTATTTTTGTCCATGGCCCCCATGTATACTTTTAAGCATGAAACTCCAATAAAAACATGTTAATTTTATAATACTTATTATACATGTTTCGTTTACAGTGTAAATGGCTTTTCTTAGTAAAGTCAACTTCCAAATTATAGTGCAATATTATTCTTATTGCACTGTGTAAAAGACTTTTCTTAATGAAGTCAACTTCCAAATTGTAGTGCAATATTATTGATTATCTTCTTATTGCACTTTTTATTTTTGTATCGGATAATAAATATAATATTTCTTTAACAGAGAATTTCTTTTTTTTTTCTTTCTTAGAAACGGTGTGAATTATTACTTTAATTTACCCAAGAATATCTTTTTAAAAAAATATTCAACAATCAGCTTTCAATTTTTACTTACAATTTAAATTGTATTTACTGTCTCTAAAGAACAATATAGCTGGGCCTCTTTTTTTATCTGCATTTGTGCAAAATAAATTCTCTTACATTTCCTTTTGTACATATATTAACAGTATTTCCCCCCTTGTTATTTAAACTTTATTTCATTGTGTTTGTCTAGAAATATTTGCATATATTCTTTTGTATTTGTGCTTTGAATGTTTTATTTTATTTTATCATACTTCTTCAACTGTATTATATCATCTACTGTGTGTTTCAGTAGATATCAACTGTATTATATCATCTGCTAGTTTGTGAGCAATTTTTGTGTATTTAACTTGTGTATTCGCTTTAACGTTATTTTTTTTCTTTGCATTTGTGCCTATGTCTTTATTTTCGAAATCCATCCTACTGCTAATTGTGAAATGGCTTACATCTGTAAGCCTTGTGGTATACGTGTTGGCACACAAGGAGTTTATACTTCGAGAACCAATAAAAAAATTCTTCTCAATTGATTGGCATAAAAAATATTTGTGAACATTCAGATTTTCTTTTTAAATGATACAACCATTGTAATGATTAATCATGTAGCAATATTCATTGTTTATTATTATGCAATATTAACTTATATAATTAAGAAATTTACCAGTAAAAGGTGGCATCCTATAAACAGCATTAGAGCAGATATTGTGAAAAATAAACTACCTCTTTCTTTTAAGTTAGTACTTATGATTCCAAAGAAATTCCCAATTGCTTCGTCAAGAATTCTTGAAATCTAATGATTCCCAATTTTTATTCTGTCTTTATCAACAAATATCAATATACATGCTGCAATGGGAAATATTTGTATTTGAAAACAGAAACGCTTCTTCATTTTTAATTTTATTTCACATTTGCTGCTTTATTTTGCCTTATGGCAGAAATATTTCCTTCCAAGTGCACTTAAGTAAAGTTCTAGTTGCAATTTCAAATCTTTGGTCTTTAGTGGCAACGAGAAAACGCAATTTTTGATTGTATTCCAATAGATTTACTTCCCTTTCAATACTGAACTGAATTCAAGAAGATTAGTTTTTCCCTTACATCAGATTTATTGCTTAATGTTTATTAAAAACGAATGTGAATATTAAACTCTCTAGTTGGGAATTTCTTGAACCGTTTCTGAAATAAAATTTCTGAATTTACATTGAATTCGAATATCTTCTTTTCACTTATTTTACAAGCAAGTATGGAATCTAAATGTAATATTCTTTTTTTTCAGTTTTGAAAATATAAGACACTTATGATTTTTTAAGGACATAGCAGGTATTGTATCAACTTCAAATGTATATGACCTCAATGTTTAAAGCATCGCATAAAATGTCTTAGTTTAAATTATTTTAATTTTTTCATATTGAGTTTGCATGATTTGATATTATAAAGGATTTCATTGAACGGCTTTTTTTATTACATCAATATTTTTTAAGAAAGAATTAGCACATTGATCATAAATTTTAGCTCATTATTTGGTTTACTGACATGTTTACACTTATGTGTTTAAACTAGGAAGGAATTTGTTGATATTTATTTTTACAATATATGAAGAATATGATATCATCTATTGTAAAAAATAAACACAATAGATCCCACAATAGATGAAGAACATGATATCAATCAACTTTGAAATACCAGGATAGAGTTTCTTTGAACAGATTCTTAATAGTGATTTCACTGAGAAAAAACTGCAATTAATTTGAATCGGAAGAAATGTACAGAGATATTTTGAACGGGATTTGATCATTCTCAAAAAAATTAATGTTCATATAATGAGTAATGGTTTGGGCAGGGATATCGCTTGGTGGTCACACTGGCCTGAATGGGTCCATGAAGCAATTCTGATCGGCCTGAGTTATCGGGATGAGATCCTTGATCCATTAGTCCACCCAATGCTATTGCTATTGGTAATGACTTATTTCTGATGGATAATAATGCACGATCTCACCGAGCTCAGATTGTTGAGTAATATCTTGAGGATCGTGGTTTGGAATGAATGGAATGGCCAGCTCAATCTCCAGACCTGAATCCAATAGAACATCTTTGGGACTATCTTGGAAGACAGGTTGCTACTTTAAATCCTCCTCCAAGGTCATTACATCAGCTGTAACAAGGCCTACTCTGTGTCCGATCTTTGCTTCCTATTCCGGTGTCCGACAACTTAATAAACAGCATGGAAAATCGATGCCGCCGATGCATTCAAGTTAGGGGTAGACACATTCCTTATTAGAACCCATTTTTGTATTGTTCCTATGACATTTTACCACATAACACAGTGATGTGCTGTTTTCTCCAAGAATTGACTTTTCCGCAAGATTGCTTTTTTTGTTATAAATCGTTTTTGAAATACACTTAAACAAATTTCTATGACGCATTCAGTAAAAAAAAATATTTAATGCCCAAATCCTTCAAATTTTTTTGTTTCTACATGCATTCATTTGCAAATTAGACGCAAAAAACGAATTGTAATTTAACTTTCTGAGCTCAGTATAATTAACAAAATTATTTAGTGTCAGTGAAAAAATTAATAATTACAAATTTATTCAGTGTCAGAAAATTAATTTTTTTGGATATAATTTTATCATTAATTTCCTTTTTTTAATTTAATGTCTTCTTAAGAAGAATTCAAAGAAAAAAACGAACGTTTATGTTTGATTAAAGTAATGCTCTTTCCTCTATAAAGAAAGTTTTATTGAATTCAGAAACAATTTAAAAACAAACATTGTTTTAGAAACAAAAGAAGCTTAGTCATAAAGACATGAATGCTTCTTCGTGAAGTTTAAAAGAAGGACTTAAACATAACATACACGTTTATTGATTTAGACATCAGAAGACGTATTTGTACCACTTCAACTATTTATTTCAAAATGGATTTGTTATTCTAAGACTTATTTATGTCATTGTCATTAACGAAAATATTAATATCAATTGTCGCACTAGGGAACATAAATCATTGTATCGGAAAAGCATTACTTCAAAAAGTTTAAATGAAATAGCATTTAAACAAGCAGTAGAGCTGATTTTTCATTCAATATTAAATCTTTAGTTGTTCCTTTAAAAAATCTATCCTAAGATATAATGAGAAAAGTAGACCCAATTGTATCGCACAAGAGATTGAAGCGATTTTCAATGAAGTATTATTGATTATGTAAAATAGAAAAAGGAAAGCAAACACAATATTTATCAATATTACGAGTTCCCGCCCAGACATGTCTTTTGCTAACTTAATTTTAAATATAAATAACTGCTTAATTTATTGTATTTTTCTTTTTCTTTTAAATAAATATACAGTGAAAAAATAACACATTCATTACAAACTTTGTAGTCGATATTTTAAATTTTCAATAACTTCTTGATTCCGAAAAGCACATATTTAGTGTCATATCCCTTTGCCTTAGAACGCGATAACACAAAAATGCTTTGGGCTAGAATGATTAAATTAATTTGGTCGTTTCGATGCCAAATTTATGGATAATTTTAATTAATACATTTGAATACATAATAGATGTGTTTATCTATATTTACATATACATAATAAATATGTTTCTCTATCTCCATAGAATATAGGTTAAAAAAGCGCAATTGCAAAAAGCTAGGAAAAAATGGAATCCAATTCTATCGTCTAATACGCAGATTCGTATCAGCCGGCTTTCTAGAACAGAAGTAGCGTATCTTCCTCGTATTCTAGGAGTCCCGGTTTGGGCATGGCTGTTCTTCTGTGTGCTATCTGTGAGATGTGTGGCATTGAACACGGCCCATTCCCGATATACCAACACAGATTCCGTCTTGACAACTCTCCTTGCTGTAGCTGTGGAGAAATAGGATCTCCAATTCATTATGGCACAGAATACCTACTTACTCTCTCATGACAAATGGGAAAGTTATAAAGAAGTCTCGAAGAAGAATGGTACAGAAGAGTTGGATCAAATACCCTTTCAAGCGACAAAATCCACTCCATAGTAAACCATATTCATAAATACCAAGGCCCTCTTCAAGACCTACAGTAGTTGAGACCAGAATTCCACTTGTGATAATCAACCGAAATTATAACTTAAAAAGGCCCTCAAAAGTGCAGATCTCATGATGGAAATCAAGACCCTAGGACCCAGATGGACGCTAAGTATTTCTGACTCTACAGTGATTGTTAATATGCAGATGTTCACAATGTAATTTGTCAATTTGTTTCCCATTTTCAGTTAGTACTCTTAATTTTCCTGTAAGTTCAACCCGTAATCACGATTTGTTTCAGTATTCTTGTCCCTTCTACCCAGTTATAACTTCAGAAAATGTTTAATAGATTCGTGAAAGATTTGACGCCGATGGAATTCTCTCTGGAAATCCCTGAATGCTGTATCGTCTCTTTATTTTTACTTTAACAAATTTTTCCTTTTCTTTTCTCTCTTTCTCCTATCTTGTGCTCGTCCAACTGGTTAGATAACTTAGCGTTATAGGCACCGGGGGCACAGGATGGCGTTTGTCATATTATGCGTGCTATCTGTGAGGTGTGTGACTATACCCCTTATAAAAAAGGGGTGTGGCAAGCGAATGTGTGATGAGTGTGTAGCTCAAGTCGTACTTTTGGCCCTAGATGGCGCTACTTGTAAAACAAGGGACGCATATTTCCGGCTTAAAATCTGCTGATGTATCAGCGGGGCTTTACCATGGCAAGTGCCATAAGTAACAACAACAACACTTTCGTATCAAATTTTCAATTAAATTTACCAACGGATTTGCAATCTGTCCTTATTAATATATACATATATATAAATATTATAACTCAAAAATGCAAAATTATTACCGTGTTGTATTTCATCTTATTCCTAAAAATGTAGTTCCGTGCGTATTTTTTTCACGCCGTTGGAAAGCATCCAAAATGTATGCTCGATTTTTCCTTAATAACAAGGTCTTCATTTGCGGGAGTCGAGAAATTAAATTCTGAGTTCTCTTTCTATTCACACTTTGGGACAAAGGAAGAAGTTTCTTATGTAAGAAGGACAGGGGGACCTAACATGTTTTTAGCAAGCATAAGAGAGGGTTTCGAGGTTTTCTCTTCAATAATATTATTTTTCAAAATGAAAGAATATTTTTCTAATGCTTTTCATGCTATTATTTACTTCAAATAAATTCACATAGATTTTATTTTTCTTAAATATAGAATAAGAACTTTCATTAGAAAGGACTTTTGTTATAGTATTTTCACTTCAAACAAAACTCTCGGTAATAATTTCTGTAAATGATTTTATAATTTCAAAAGAAATGTAATTCTAATTGAAAGATATATAAAAAATAAGCGAAAATTAGAATTATTGATAAAAAACCAATAATTAGTATTACAGTTTTATAATATAGCTTGATATTTTTATTAAATTATGAGTAATAATATATAATATTATTATTAAATTGCAAAGAATAAACTATCTTTTAATGAGTGCATCGGGTTAATATAATAGTGAAAATGATTATAAATTTTCTAAAATTGAAAACAAAATAAATAAATAGGTTAATATGAAATCTGCTATGCATATTTCAATGTATCAAGTCAGAACATCATTTCTTGAACGGCCAAGAACCACGTGCTCGTGAAAGTCAAATTACATTTTTATTCATTTGAATTGCTTCTTTGAACGAGTCACTTTAGTATTGCAAACGATGCAAAAAAACTGTTCTCGTATTTATTGTTTAGAAAAAATATTCCATTTCCTGTTTATTTCATTTCATATAATCACGTTCTCAAAATGGCATTTTCTAGGACATTTCTTGGTTGTAGTCATTAACTAATTTTTTAATCAGAAAAATTGTAAATGAGATGACATCACGTAATTAAAAGCTGATTTTATCGAGAAGCTCGTGCTGATAATAAAATTTTTATTTTTCGCCTACGGGGTTTTGTTGACGGCACAGAACTTCATTCCTAAAACAATATCATGCTCGGACATGATAATAAAAAAATGTGTTCAAGAAAAAGGCGGAAATAGTATCATTTTATGTATCAAAAATAAATCATCTAATAAAAGCTGGTCATTGTCACAGTTAATGTAAATATTTCATGATGGTAATTGGAAACTGACAGAATTACTCTTTGAATGCAGTAAAGTGCTTTCACTCTGTTTTAATTCCACATATGCTATTTAAAAAACCGCAAAACATGACCTGTTTCTTATTTATATACATTTATTAGAATCCTTTTCTTTTAATCTAACATTGAAAACTATTCCACTAAGCTTAGCTATCTAATTAAAAATCAAAACAAGCAATCGTATGATGATTCAAACGTATCCAAGGTTTGCATAAAAACACTTAAATTTTATAGCGCTTCAAACTGGAAAATATCTTTCCTCTTCTACGCCATTTTACTTGCCTCGACAATCCAATCCGGTTACCTCAGAGTAGTTTCCACTACAATAGGTTTCGCAACTTATGGAAATTCCTGGTACAAAATGATTTTTAAGAGACATGTTTAAGAGATACTTGATACTTCAGACTAACAACTTCATTTTCTGAACTCATTTGGATAATAATGTTTCCCCATTTCCGGCTTTTGAATAATTTATGTTCGTTGCGACTGTAAACTTTACGTAACATCGAAGTGAAGACTTTTAAGCCTAATGTATTCAGTCTAAAGATAAAAATTTTACCATTTTAGATACAGGAGAGTGAAATATTGTGTAAACCTGTAACGACAGAAATCCTTTTGGGGCAATCACTGTATAAAATGTGTCTGTAAACAAACTACAAGAATCACTTAGAACCCTGTTTCTTGCTGTTTTGATGTATTTTATAATCTTCTTATGATATCGTATACGAATGAGAATTTTGTCTCAATATAAGTAAAGATGAAAATTTTATTGACAAATCCAGATTCAAGCTTTTATAAAAGACTTTCCAATAAAATATAATTTTTTACTATAATATTATTAAATAAAATTGGCTAATTCTGAAAGAACGAAAATAAAATGGCATAAAACTTTTATTTTATGAAGAAAGTCAAACGGTTACTGCTTTCACCTAATTGCATTTCTAAACATTGTAACAATTTTTTCCCCAAAAAAAGGAACAAGTTTAACCTAATTTAACAAATTCATATCGCAAATTTATTATTTTTTTTACATTATTAGCAAAATATAGAGGAAAATCACCCTACGTAAATGGAAAAAAAAGTCATCGAAATTTGGATATTGATGAAACAGTGATTTAAGGTTCAGCATGTACTGACATCATCATTATATAATTAACTATAAATAACTATAATTAACTATAAATAAACTACATTAACTAGAAATAAAAACAACAAAAACTATCAAAAGAATGATTTTACTTAACTTGAATGAAACATTTAAATATATACTTTTTTCTTTTTGAATTTTTATTTTTAAAGTGATTGAAATCCTAAATATTCTAATATTATTGGAATGATAATCTTTCTTTCATTTTTATTAGTCAAATGTATATCTCCATGTTGCCAAAAAAACATTTTTAATTTATATAAATGTATTTTATATGCATGTAAAAAGGCAAATAAGGGAAAGAAAATAAAAAAATGTAGTAAATAAGAATTCATATACCCCATAAATATTATATAAATATAATATGTGTGCGGTAAGTATTACCAAACACAAATAACTATAAAAATCAGATAAAACCACTCTCAACACACATTAATTTTCTAAAACTTTCAATTCACCGAATACAAATTGGTTTATATCGTTTAATGAACCATCCCATATTAAATGTTTAAATTTTTCCAAAAATATTTGTGTAAACAACTCCTTCGATTTGATATCTACAGAATGAATTAGTTAATAGAAATAAAAATTGTTTTATATTGATATAGAATGCAATAATTTCCAAACTTCAAAGATTTTCAGATAATTTCTGAATTTATTTTACAAATTTTACTGAATCAGCTTTGTTTAATTTAGTTGCATTATATAATTCTTCATTTCAGCAACTGTCTTATTTAAATTATGAATGATTTGTATGAATGTAGAAGATTATATAGTATATAAATAACATAAGAGAAATGGAATCGCTTTATTTAACTTTAACTTTTTTGAAAAATAAATAGTATTTCTTTTCTAGTTTATTGTAATTCATATTATTAAATTTGCAGAGAAAAAAGAGCCAAGAAATTTGAAAGCTCTCTTAATAGAAAAAGGATTTTCTAAAATTAATTTTTAATAATTATTATTTTTAAAAAGTATATTCCTAATTTTAAAAATGTTTCCATACATAATGAAATGATTCCATACGAAATCAATGTTTTATATTCAATAATAATAATTTTTTACGAATTATGAAAACTCATGTCAATACTTATGTCCCTAAATTAAGAATAATGAGAGTTCTGGAAAAGAAAGAATCAGACGCGAAACAAATATAAATTATATATAAAGAATATAAATAAACAATTTGTACACAGCAAAAAATATGCTGTATGTTAGATATTATTACAATTTTTACTCCATGGAAACAATTATTAAAAACCTATTGACAAAATCAATATTAAATGGTTGGTAGGGTGGTTAATACATAGTATGACGATGATCATCCCAGACGATGCAATAGAGTCCGTACAACGCCTAGGCTTGCTGAATAAAAAAAATATCGATCTGATCTTGGAGAATATTACACCACTGAACATGCAATGTTCCGATAGACATGTAGGAGGTGGTTGACTGTCTTCAATGCGTGGTCCAAGCAAGTCCCACACATGCTCTACTGGATTCAAGTCCGAAATGCTGTCCAGTTCATACAGGTGACATCCTCCGATTGAAGGCATTCGTTTACAGTGTTTTCACGGTGATAATGGACTTTGTCATCAGTAAACACGAATTCTGCATCCATGGCGAATCACGTGCATGCTGTTCCAGAATGATATCCCGATAGAATTAGCCCGTAATGGCTCCAATTTGAACATGCGGATCAGTTCTAGTACCCAGAATAATTTCTCCCCAAGCGAGCTATCCTGCACCACCGTAACGGTAACGTTCAATGATGTTCTCTTGGTGATAACAGGTACCTAGCACACTCCAATAAAAATTGGACTCTTTGGAAAACAGTCCACAAGACCAATGCTGTGGTGTCCTCAATGCAATTTCTGTATTCCCAGCTAAACGAAAACGATGGCGAGTTGCACTAAATGGGACGCATCTGACAGGCCTACGAGCAAATACAGCAATCTTCTCAAAGCATCTGTATACGGTCTCCCTGGAAATTGTTTTACCAGCGGCTGAAGAGAGCTGACGAGACAGGTCTGATGCTGTGCTCCGTCTGTTTCTTTTGGCTGCCAAATATCGGTCCTTAATCGGTGTTGTAACTCAGGAGAGACCTGTGCTGTAACGTCTACTCACATTAATATCGTTTTCGAATCGTTGTCAAAGCCTGGAGATGACACTATGGGCGATTCCAAGTTGCTCGGATACTTCCAGCTATGTACGTCTACACTTCAGATGGCTGATAATTCTACTACGTAAAAAGTTATCCAAATGTGTCCTTTGTGTCATAACTTTGCGGTTATGGCACTGAAAAGCTTATAAAGCGCTTGAGAACAATTTTACTTCTTTTCATGTATTCCTCATACATCACTCTGTTACATTCTTGTCATTGTGGCGTACTATTGTTGTCAACTGGTGCTTCCTTCAATTTTCGTATTATTTTTGAAGATGAGTGTAGTCATTTTACGGGTGCATATATGTATTTAAGAATTCGATTTCCGTGTAATACTGAATTGTCTTTAATTCATAGACGTAAGTGTAATTGCGTCATAACTTTATTGGCCTTTCAGTTGGTAAATTCAGCATTAGCAATTAGTAAACTAACTTTGTTTATTCTGCCACTATTTATGAAAACAGTTTATGACTTACACCTTTCTAAATCACACTATCTCTTTTCGTCTGTGCACTGCAATTCTTCCTCTCTCATTCTAAGAAACAATTCTTTATTTTCTTCCTCTATTAAAAGATGATATTTACCTTTTTCCTCTTGTTATTGTATCGGTATTTATAAGTAAGGCTTTTTTTTTGGGGGGGGGGAATTATAACATTTTTTAACTGAACCATTTATTTCAAAATTTTTAAATTCTCATTCAACAAAAACTCTGTTTCAGTTTATTCCTGTAATTCTTCTAAATTTCCCAAATCCTGTAACTCTTTTTTTCTCCATTTACAAGATACGCTATTTTATTGTAAAATTTACTAAAATACAACTTAAATTATTTTGACTGAAATAATTAAAAATACAAATTGAGAAATTTTTCTGGTGTAAGCTTTTTAATAACTTTTATCGATAAAATGTTTAATTCATGTTTCTTTTCAAAACTACTTATTTTTCAAAACTTCAATAAATAAAATGCTTGTCAGTTTCCGTAAATAAAAGCCGTATTCCCGTTACTTTAAATTTAAAATAAGGTATTTCCGTTATTAATGCTATAATATTTATTAATAAATAATATGTACTCTCGGAAAACAACATACCACAAACAGAGGGAATAATCTTTTTATATCTGGTTAAAGAATTCATTCGGTAACAACATATCTCTCTGATCTCATTCAGGATAAGTTTAATCCAGACACCCTCGCAAGACCCTTCTGGATCAAGGACACAGATCATAAGAATCCCCTCCTTTTACTGTGTAGTTCCCACAAACTTATGTCGGATCTCACTGTCTTGGTGTTTTACTTGAAACACCTAAAAGCTCATTTTCGATTTATCAAAGGTTCACAAAGAAGCTGGATGAACCAAATGTCAAGGACTATTTAAATATTCATTTATTCCCGGAATGGATTAATATCATCCCTTTCCTCCTAGGAATGTTCATCTGTTATCTTTATCCCTAAATCAACAAATATTTTAACATTTGTGACGCGGTTGAGCCATAATCTCTTCATCCAGAAAAGGGTTTGCAAATTCTGGTGGGATCGATGCACTTAGTACATTGAAGATATGTTTCTTTTGCAATGCAACTAAAATAAATCGAAAATTCCATATATTTGTGAAGCTTTTAATCTTTTAAATCGTTGCTGAAAAATTATATTTTTCATTTGTTTAAATAATCATTAATAAAATACACCCAAAATATAAGCCTATGATAATTAATATATGATAAAGACATAAGCTTAAAATCCCACTACTGTAGTAATTTCACATATTTTACTTATTACAAAAATATTGAAAACATAAAAAGATTAAATATATATTAAATTTTAAATTTTTCTTTGTAAAAAAAGAGAAAAGTGGTTTAGTATTTGCAAGAAACACTTCTTTCAAAATTGAATAAGGCCTGAAAGCATTAGACAGCATATATTAACAGAAAACTGAATTTTGTTAAACTGATTTTCAAGTGAATATTTTAAATTAATCTCTGCAAGAAATGCATTAGAGAAATATCCCTACTTAATTTAAGGAAAAAATGAAAGCCTTTTTTTTTCACAGAAATCAGAAGATGAAATAATGCGAAAGGCAACGAAGCTTTCTCGAGAAGTTTAGAAAGTATAGATTTAAACTTAGCGCTCCACGTTTATTGTTTCGACATTCGGGTGACCTATTTGTGCCATTTGAACCACTCCTCGAAATTGATCTCGCATTCTAAGATTTATTTGTATCGCTGGCATTAACGAAAATTTTAAAATAAGCTGTCTCGCATGGGGGCATAAATCACTGTATCGGAAAAGCATTATTTCAGAAGTTTAAATCAAATAACATTTAAACGTGCAGTAAAAATGATTTTTCGTTCGATATTAAATCTTTAGCTGCTCCTTTACAGAATCAATCGCGAGACACAATAAGAGATCTAGAAACAATGATATCGCACTTGAGATTGCAGCGATTTTCAATAAAGCTTTATTGATTATGTAAAATAGAGGGTGGAAAACTAGTGCAATATTTGTCATGATTGCTAGTTTCTCCAAAACGAGTCTTTTGCTTTCTTATTTTTAAATGCAAATGACTCTATTGTCTTGTTTTTGCTTTTTCATGTACAAAGTTTAAAAGAAGAAAATATCTATGCGAAAAGAGAATAAATTCCAGATTTGAACCTGTTTTCATTTTCTCGCATACGAAGTATACATAACATGACGCCATCCTATGCCCCCGGTGCCTATACCGCTAAGTTACCTAACCATTTGGATGAGCACAAGATGGGAGAGAGAAAAAAAATGAAAAAAATTTGTAAAAAGGAAAAAAAAGAGACGATACAGCATTCAGGAATTTCCAGAGAGAATGCCATCGGTGTCAAATAGAACACGAATCTGTTCAATTTTTTGCTGAAATTATAACTGGATAGAGGAGAGAGGAATATTGAAACAAATGGTGATTATGGGTTGAACTTACAGGGGAATTAGATTACCAACTGAAAAAAAGGGGAGAATTGACAAATTAAATTGTGAACATATGTATGGCAAAAAAAACAATCACCTTAGAGTCAGAAATACGTAGCGTCCATCAGGGTCCTGGGGTTTTGATTTCCATCATGAGATCTGCATTTTGAGGCACTTTTTAAGTTATAATTTCGGTTGATTTTCACCAGTGGAATTCTGGTCTGAACTATTGTAGGGCTTGAAAAGGCCCTTGGTATTTATGAATATGGTTTACTATGGAGTTGATTTTGCCGCGTGAAAAGGTATTCGATGCAACTCTCCAGTACCATTCTTCTTCGAGACTTCTTTCAGGCTTTCTCATGTGCCATGAGAAAGTGGATAGGCATTCTGTGTCTTAATGAATTGGAGATCCTATCTCCCCATAGCTACAGCAATGAGAGGTGGGTAGATGGAATCTGTATAGGTATGTCAGTAATGGGCCGTGTCCAGTGAAGAAAAGGACATTCTCTCTGTTACAGTTGGCAGAGTAGAGAGAAACTTTCGGTATTATGTTATATGCAGAACGGCCTGTTTTCTTTCCATTTCTTTTGCCATCTTGTCATCACCTCGGTTTGGAGGATGTTCTTCAGATGACATCTTGGAAGTTTCATTATACTTCAATCTTCAAAAGCACTAGCCGCTGTTTTGGCTAGTTTCCTCGCCGTTTTATTCCCGTCATAGCCTATATGTGCCTTGATCCATGGGATTTTAATATGGGGGTTTTCAAGAAGAGGGGAGAAGGTATCTCTTGCTAATCGGCTGTTGGGTTTTGGAGAGCTTCAGGCTTGTATACTTGCTTTATTGTCGACATAAATAGTGATTGGATCAGATGAAGGAAGAGAGGTTGCATAATTCACTGCTCTATTGAGTGATAGGAGCTCAGCTTGGAAGACCGTGTTTTCTTCCAATAGGCTGGTTGACCATTGGTGTATATTGGCTGCATCCTGCGTGACACAAAATGCCGCCCCAACTTCTGCTGAAGATTTTGACTCATCCGTATATATACCGAGTCCAAAATTCTGAGACCCACCGTCTTCCAGCGAAATTTGATGGGCATGGAGATGTTTGGAGGGGTGTGACGTCCAGCCCGAAGCTCTGTATTCATGCTCACATGGGCTGATATGTGGCATATCACGAACGATTCCATGGAGTCTGTACAGTTCAGTCATTCTTGCAATCATCTGAAGTTGTAGATGGAGAGGAAACAAGGATAACTTGAAGAGCTGCAGAAGGTGTGGTCCTATACGCTCCCGTAATTGCTAATAAAAATCCTCTTTGGAGGGAAACATCAAAACTCGCTCAAAGTTTCATCATTCCCTGGGTATATTTTTCTGGGTTGTTGTTTTTTTATTTCAGTTTTACGAAAAGAGTTCACCAAAATGTGCGTTCGGTTTACTGTTGTTGTAAAGCAAAGAAAGAGATATTCATATGTGGGATTTGGGAAATAAAAATCTGGTCATTCGTTGTATTCACGGCCTTGAATTAAAACTATCATTTTTAGATAGAAAAGAAAGGGTCACAACATCTTAAGTAAGAAGTACACGAGAAGACTTTGCTGAAACTAATCTCCCTGGTTTCCTTTTTAATCATCTAAAAATTTAAGGAAAATAAATAAAAATAAAGATTTGAAAATCGGGAGGGGCAGTAATAGCACTATTTGTTGTTACAAAAAAAAAACCTTCTGAAAGCGAAGCATGATGCGATGAAGATAAATATTTCATTATGGAGGGTGTAAAATGGATAGAATCCTTCAATGGAAAAAAATATAAAAGATTTATCCTGGTAAATTCTGCCTTATTTTTTTTAATTCTAAAATATGACTAAATATTTCTTATTTATATATATCCCTCCAATGCGCTTTCTTTTAAACTAACAGTGAGAATTTTTCAATCAAACTTTCCTATTTAATCTCTGATTTTAATGCAAGACAAGCAGTTTGGTGACGATCCAAACATCCCCAATGCTTTTAGAGAAAACGAACAGCTCTAAGTGTGATAAGGCGTCAAACCGGAAAATCCGTTTCCTCTTTTCCACCATCTTTCTTTTCTAACTCTTCCATTTCCGGGTACTTTAGCTAACTTCCGTCGCATTAGTTCTCGCAGTTAGAGGGAACTCAGGCTCCAAAATGGTCCTTTTAGAGAAAGATTTAAGAGATACCCGATACTGATAAATACCAAATATCTCTTAAATTTGTCTCTTAAAATGAAATATTTGCTAAGAAATATTTTGTTTATATTTATTAAGAAATATTTATTCCAAATCTGGTATTTTGTTTATTTTATTTTAACTATAAGCAAGTAATATAAAAAACAATTTTTAAAAATCAATTCCTACTTAAGTTAAAGAAAAATATTATTTTAGTTACGTTTTATGAAATAATTACAACTAATATAAATATGTATATAAACATGATAGAATCACAGTATTAAGCGGCAAAACAGAAAGCAAATTTCCATTCTCCTTTCTATATATGGTGCTCGACCTCGCAGTCAAACGGATGCGAATCTAACGCCATACCAACCAGACTATAAGGGCCTACAAATGGCAATTATTATAAATAGTTGATCAGAAAATTATACTAGTGTTGAATTTTCAACGACCTTTCGGGAGATTTTAGATAGAATAATAAAATTTGATAAATAGTCTTAATTGCAAACTTCTAGAATGCTGTCGAATTTCAATCTGTTTATATAAAGTTTATTAATCTGCACAAAATGTTGACGATGGGATGTAATAAAGTACTTAGATAAAATTTAGTTAACATTAAATAATCAATTTAGCGAACAAAATTTCAGTACGCGTGGTATGAAATGTCTTGCTTAAATTCGAAATTTTTTATAAAGAGGGAAAAAATTACTAATTTATCTTAAAATAACGTCAGAAGAATATGTGTGCTTTTGGATTATGTTATAGTTTTTCATGTTGATATACATTTTTAATACCTTTTCCAAGGTATAGATTATTTTATTTATTGAGTTTGAGACACGAATTATTTTTTAAACCAGAACAAGAGTTTTTACAAAAAAAATCTTTTGCATTTGCTAGAAATTAGTAAAACATATTAGCACCATTCAATTCAATCGTATTCCTTTATTTAAAAATTTTTAAATATAGCTTATTGTATTGGTTAGATATATAACATCATCATATGCCTCTGCCTTTGATCTAACTTTGAAAATTATTCAGTCTAACTGATTTATCTGATCTAAGCTCAAGACAAGGTATCTGTCAATTATTCAAACACTATCCATGATTTGAACTGTAGAATAACCGATGTGGCGAAGTGTCTAACCGGGAAAATTGTTTCCTCTTTTTCTCTATCTTCCACTCTTAAATATTGTCTTCCTGTCTATTTGAAGCAGTTTCCATAATAAAACTCTCGCAGAAAATGGAATTTCACGTTTTAAAATTATCTTTAAAAGACAGCTTAAGAGATAATTTATACTTCAGACTAGCAACTTTATTTCATTAACTCATTTGGATAATAATAGTACACTAAAAGGTGTTTGTCCCTTTTCCCCTCTTACATAATTTATATTCGCTGTGATGTAACATACCCATCCTCGAAATGAAAACTTTTAAGCCTAATGTATTCAGCTTCGGATAAAAATTTTATCCTCTTTGATTCAGAAGAGTGATATATCTGTAAACAACGATAGGAATCATGTTGGGATTGCATAAAATATTGCTGCAAACGAGATTAAAGGTTCACGCCAAGATTTCTTCCTTATTATCTACATTCATTTTATGATATGTTCGTGTTATCCAGTAATATTGAATTGTTTTGACTGAAATGTAAGATAAAATGAATTGTTATTTTCATGAATCCCAAAGCATGCTTTTTTAAGGCATACTATGCTTTAAAAAAATAGTACGCCTTGCAAATAATGATAAAGTAGAATTTCAACGATTTTTACTCATTATCATTAAATAAAACTATAAATTTTAAGAAAAAACAAATGCATACTTTTCTTATTAAAAATGAATAATTTAAATTCCATTTCATTACATTTGTCGACCACCAATAAAAAATTATTGAGGTTTACATAATATAGTTGATTAGTAGATTGGTTGTATGTGAGTTTTAATGACGCAAAAATCAAACATACCATCAACTTAGGGTGAAAATCTTATAGACAGTGAAACCAATTCTTCCCATTATTATTAAAATATTGTTAATGTAATTATTAATATCTGTATGAATATAAGTGAATATATAAAAAACTAAGAAATCTTGACTGTAATAGGGCATTTAATTCAGGAGTTAGTTTGTTGTCATATTTGCTTTATAACGACGATTCAAGATTACAAGGAATTTTTTTCTCAAAGAGCCCTTCTATAACTTCAAATACACTCATGTCCATAAATTAAGGAAAATGCAAGCTCAGAAAAAGAAAGAGGCAAAACAAGTGTTACTTATTTATAAGAATATATATTAAACAAAAGGTAAAGAACAAAAAAATGTTATATTTCTGATATCATTAATAAAAATATCGATATGTTTACTCCCTGGAACAAATTACAAAAAAACTTATCTACATAAACCAATATCACATGGTTGGTAAGATGGTGAATACATAGTATTCCTTTAAGACGATGCATACGTCCGTACGAAGTCTAGGCATGCTGAGCATCAAATGATCGCTCTCATCTTGGGGAATATTACACCACTGATCAGGAAATGCTCTTTAAAGTTCAGATAGACATGTAGGAGGTGGTTGACGGGCTTCAACTCGTTTACCAAGTATGTCCCACACATGCTGTACTGGATTTAAAGTTAATGAGAATTCTGGACAGCCTATACGGAGGATATTCTACGATCGAAGACATTCGTTTACGATGTTTGCATGATCGGGAAGGGTGGTGTCATCCATAAACACGAATTCTGAGCCCATGGCGCCCCCAAACAAACCTACATGCTGTTTTAGAATGAGGTCCCATTAGATTTGTTCTGTCATGGTTTCATTTTGAACATGCAGGTCATTTCTGGAACCCAGAATAGTTCATCCCCAAACGAACAATCCTGCACCAGTGTAACGGTGTCGTTCGCTGATGTTCTCTTGGTGGTAACGGTGTGCCTGGCTCTCACCATATTCAATATTGTATACGGGAAGCAGACCTCAAATTAAGCTTGGACTCGTCAGAAAACACAACACATTACTCCCACTGTTCGGTGCCCAAAATTCATGTTTTCTAGTTTAGGCTAACTTCAAGCTACAGTGAGTTACAGTAAGTGGAACACGTACAAGCTTACGAGCTTATAGACTAATGTGCTCTAATAGTATGTACAAGGTCTGCCTTAAAACTGCCATACCAGTAGCTGATAAAAGCTGAAGGGACAGGCCTGACGCTGTGCTCCATATGTTTGTTTTGGAGGAACTGCCAAATGCTGGTCCTCATTTGCTGTTGTTACTCGGGGGCATGCAATCCTGTAAAGTCTACTTACATCACCATCATCTTGGAACCCTTGCAAATGCCTGTAGATGAGACACTGGGCGATTCCTACCTCTTCAAATACTTCCAACTGGGTAGCCCACATTCCGAATGGCCGACAATTCTACCACGTAACTACTCATCCGTATGCGGCTTTTGTGGCATAACTATGCTGGTATTGCGCTAAAAGGCTTATAAAGTGCTTACGTGCATATATTCCTTATACATCAATCTCTAACACTCTTGTGATTTTGACGGACTATCCGTGTCGTCTGAAGGTTTCTTGCAATTTGCATGAGATTTTTGAAGGTGTATGTAGTCATTTTATCGGTGATATAAGTATTTTAGAGTTCGATTTCCACGTGAATTTGAATTATTTTTAATTAATGGAGAGTATAGTAATATGGAGAGTGATTTCAATAGTAAAATTTAAAATTAAATCTGCTTTTAAAAATTTTAACTTCTATCTTGAAAAGGTGAATCTTGCAAGCAATTCCTTTAAAACAAATAGTTCTTATAGAATATTTTTGCACACGTATACTAAACATACGTTTTCTACTCAAATTAAAAACAAATATTTTTTTAATATTAACAGAGCCTATAAAGCCAAAACTATCAGCTATGACAAATAATCCAATTTTTCATTTTCAGCAAATATTTAACTGTGTTTTTTTTCTCCTATAAGAAGGAATAATAATAAATCATGTTTCTTTTCTGAGTTAAGATGAGAAAATTGCACTTTACATTCCTTCGTAATCACGTTCGATTCCTTATCTCTAAATCAGCATTCGCAGAAATCTCAATAAACCCTATCTCTATCAGACCGTTGCATTTTCTTGATTGTTATTTCCCTCTTTGCATAAAAATCGATGATGATTCAATCAGTTTTTCATTCCTGTCGCGCTTTAAACTTCTTGGATTGTTTAATCTCAAGAGAAATGGATTTTCCTGAATAAGTTTTATCAACGTGCATTGCAGAATTTATATTTATTTTCAATCTAATAATTCTGAGATATAGATCGAAATCATGCCTCGGGAATTTGAAAGAAATTCAAATTACCGTGATATAACAATTGTGCTATCTCAGAATTTGCGTCTATCTTTAAAAGCCCGCGCGCGAGCGAGCGTGCGTGCGTGCGTGCGTGCGTGTGCGTGTGCGTGTGCGTGTGCGTGTGCGTGTGCGTGTGTGTGTGTGTGTGTGTGTGTGTGTGTGTGTGTGTGTGTGTGTG
>JAOUZG010041683.1:2497769-2530968 GCA_026289955.1 Argiope argentata
ATTTTAATAGAAATAATATGTAGAACAAATTTACTAGATACGTTCCTCTTAAAACTATGTTTAGTGTAACATCTCCTTTTTGCAAAGGATTTCTTTAATATGAGTGGTAGAAACAGTGATCACATCCATATTTAGTCGCAAATTTTTATTTACAAGTAGATACCGGATACAGCACACACATAAAGCAAAAATACGGAAGGCACACAAAACTATTCCATCATCTTTCGACTAAGTCTTAGACTGACCTCTCATCTCTCGCTTCTTCAATCCCAGAATGGCTTGTCTTTACTTCGGACTCCTTTTTTTTCTCCCTTCTCTTCAACTCATCTCTCACCGCATTCGGCAAGAAGGGTTGCTATATGAGGTGAGAAAGATTGCCAAAGTTGGCAGAGCTCACATTTAGTTTCATGAAATATTTCGTCAAGGAGTTTAATAAAAAAAAATTAAAATATTGAGAGAAATATTTTTATATATGGATACATTTATGGATGCAATTAATCTAAAAAAAAATTTACTATAAAAATCATATTTAACTAGCTAATTCGTTTAAATTTAACTCCGACTTGAAAACTACTGAGAATGACGTAATTCCTTTACAATTAAGTAATATCAAATCTCTTTTCAAAGTATAATAGCATTTTAAAGGCTCGAAAATTATCCTTGTGTTAGTTTCGATATCGAACCTCATTTCCATCCTCAAGCCTCATCAATCATTCGGTTAATTTTCATGTTATAACCCCATTTTGCATTTAGGTTCTGAAGAGAATGAGGAGAATGAATACAGAAATTCAGGAATCTCTATCTCTACAATTTCCTCTAATTAAAACTGCACAGTTATGTGCGGCAAATGACTATGATTTTAATCACGAAAATTCCACATAAATGCTATTGCTGATTTTCAATGATGGGATAGTCCTTAAAATTCGTTTTTTTATTAGAATAGGAATTTTCCGTTTCCTTTAGGTATCTATTTTATCTCGCATCTTATTATCTATCTTATTAATTATCTATCTTATTAATAAACGTATCTTATATTAATAAAAAAGTCAACAACAACACGATGGATAAATATGAAATTATCTAAATATATAAGTTTCTTTTGAAGAATAAGCATAATTAGTTAAATTTTAGCCTTTTCAAAAACTAGGATTATTTCAGAGAAAAAAGTATCAACAGTTGTTTTTTTTTTTTTTTTTCATTTTTCTTTACAACATTACATGCATAACATATCTTAGAGTGTATTTAACAAGTATCTACAAAGATATCACAACAAACAGAAGCGTTCACATTATTTAAAACTGAAAAAATAAGCAAATTTTCATCAAAATTCTTATTTTCAAACCAATCTGATAGTTTGTTCATTCAAATTATTTTTAATGTTTAAATTATTTTGAACTGCATTTATATTTAACGAAAATTAAATTTGAAAACATCATGGCCAATAAAACCCAAAATAAAAAGAAATCTGATAGGAATTAAATATTTTTTGTATCCAATTCACAGTGGATAAAAATTAATAATATAAATCGTCTGCATTCAAATATGATTTTTTTTAAAAAAAAGGAGAATTTTATAAAACAGAATTTATATAGTATATACTTTAATAATATATAGCGCTTCGAATTATGCAAAAATTTAAGTTACCTCCAAATGGCAACAATGCATTCTTCAAGCAGTACTACATCACAAGAAAGTAATCTGGTACCAAACGAAATATAATTACCAACCGATCTAATTTAGTTTCATACAAAAGGCGCAAAGAAGGCTTCTTCATTTCGTTTTAACGAATTATTTCTTTCAGAAGTTTGTTTAACAACTGCAATCAGTAATATGATTAGACATTTTAACCATCATCTTGAAATTCATTAAACTGACTTACTGAATCCAAAGTCGGTGGTAAGTCGCTTAAATCTTTAGAAATATTCTGTGCAAATAGTGTGTGATTGGGAGTGAATATTTGATTAAAGATTATGATGGAACCCATCCATTCACTCAACCAAATTAATGAATCTACTTGTTTAATTTTAGCGAGAAATTGCAAATTTAATGTTTATTTTCTGGATATTGCTGACTATTAAATACGCTCCTATAGCTTTATGTTTACCCCTGTATTTATTTTATGACGTAGGGACTCAACAAATCGCATCTGTTCACTGTGTCATGCCGAATTCTGTAATTATTTCTGATGACAAATAAATATGGCTTAATGTGCACTTCCTGATCTAAGTTGATACCACAGAAATTTAATATCAACTTGTCTTTGTTTATCTTTTGGGTGTTATTAAGTAACATCTTTAAAATATATTTTGAATATCCTTTATGATTACCTGATATAAATCATATATAACTAATAGCATCTAAGTATTAGATCTAAACATTTTGAATAAAAGGTACTTATTCAAAAAATATACAGAATACTTTTAAAATTATAACCAGTAAATGATGTTAAATATAAATTGAAATTTAATTCTAACAATTTGAGCGGTTTTAAATGCTTCAAAATAAACTTTGAAAAAAATACATTTTGATTCAATATTTGTTTTATTATAATGAACAGATGATTTATGATAGAGTAATTGTTATTTAAGAATATTAATATTTGTAAAAAAGAATAAATTATTAGAAATGAATACTTTTCTGAAATTTATTAATTTAGCGGGAATTTTGTTCCTGTATTAAACTATCACTTTTAACGATACAAAACAATTATATGGTACGCATTTTTTAGATGAGATGTTACATAAATTTCTCTGTAACTTAAAGTATCAAAGTTATTTGTATTGAAACAAAAAACATTTTATAAATTTATGAGATTTATTTATTTATTTATTTATTACAATTTATTTCCTAGTTGTAAATTAATAATTTTGTAATATATTTTTATCCTTATGAACCATTTATTGAACTATAGTGTTCAAATATTTTATGCTAATGAATTTCCGATGTAGATGCAATACTTCAATATTTTCAGAGCTCAACTACCAACAAATTGGTTAATTATATTTTTACTCATTTTACATAACATTCTGTAATAAGGGATGCAGAAAAAAAATGTTATAAAATTTTGTATTAACATTATTATATAAATTTTTATTATATAAATTATATAACAAAGTTAAAAAATAAGACAATTTATGTTTTCATTATCGTGTAACTATCTGGTTTTCAAAAATATATTTTATTAATTTATTGAATTGTACAAAAAATACTAACATTTTCTCCAAAGTTCTGATAATTAAAGTAATGCTTTAATAAATGCTCGTTTTTCTTTTCTTCAAAACAAAATTCGATACGTAAATTCTTAGTTCATGATCTTACCTTTATTTCCATGTGAGATTTATTGTTATTTGATTTATTATAATTCCTTTTTATTCAGCATTTATCTATTATTTATTTACTTTTATTATTAGTTTGTTATTTAGATATTATTATTATTTATGAGACTTAATCTGAAAAATACAATGGTTTGACTTTGCTTTTCTTGTTCCCATTATTTTATATTCGCCATTTGCATTTTTTAAACTTTTCTAAATATTTAATTATTGTTACAAGCTCTATTTATATAAGCTTTTAATAAGTAAAAATATTATGTTTTCATTTTAATAAATGACCATATTATAATAACTTTTAAATCCAAAATAAACAAAAATACCATCCTGTATATATTAATGGAAATAGCATTAAATATGAAATACATTCTTTCATTTTTTACTAAAGAATTCTAAATAAATATTCTGTTTAGATATCATATAAAGCATTTTAAATTCAACTTTGTAGCCAATTCACTTTTGGGTGATGAGGTCTTTGGCTCTTTCTTTATTAATTCATGTCCTCAAACTTTTCATGCATTTCTCATTCAAGATGTGCGTCTTGAAAGAGATGAAAGCGCGTTTTTGATTTATCAAAAGCCTTATATATTATCAGAAAATATTCAGTGAGGCGCTCCGAAATTGGATAAATTTAAAAATCTAACTAAACAAATTATATTTCAAGGCACTCAAAACCTTGTTTTAATAAAATTTTGACTTAAAATCTCTCTCAAATACAAATTAATTCAAAACATCTTGCCTTCGTATCTTACTTTTAATTTACAAATTCTGGATTCTTGCACAATTTTCACGAAATAAAATCACTTTCGACCGAGAAAAGAGGAAACCGATGCATAAGCGTAAAATTTAAAGATATTCCAAAATATATTAGAAGAAAAGTGACTCATTCATAATTCATTCCCAATCAATAAGCGATGTAACTCATTTGACCATATTATAATAACTTTATATATAAATATGTATATTAATATGACAGAATCATAATATTGAGGCAAAATAGAAAGGGAATTATAATAACTTTGAGGTATAAGTGTTGAGTGTTACATCTATTTTAAAAGAATCTGCTTTTGAAAGGAGTTAAATTAAAACAAGCAATATAAAAAAACCATTTTTAAAATCAAAGGTTAACAAAGAAATATTTTCTTTAGGTTACTTTTTATTAAATAGTTAGAATGAATATAAATATGTATATTAATATGACAGAATCATAATATTGAGGCAAAATGGAAAGGGAATTTTCCGTCAATTTTCATTCTTCTCTCTATAAATGATGTTCAAACTCGCAGCTCAAGAGATGCGAATACCAACCCCATACCAACCAGATTTCCCCTGTCTACATTAAAAATTACTATATTTAACTGTTCCAAAAATTATACTAGCGTTGAATTTTTAACGCCAATTGAAGATTCAAAGCCAATTGCGACAACGCAAAATGTACGATTTTTCTACACTAGTTGGGGAAAGCTATACAGATTTGAAATTTCTAATTTTCTATATTCTTTATAATTTTAATTGGAAAGTACTTCAAAATTAATCTGAAAAATCGCTTAATTAACAATGTTTAATTTTATGTGCATCAAACATTATGAAAATAAACAGAATCGGTCAAAATTATCAGCCGAAAGCATGTTAAGATATGTGTGTAAGCCGAAAACATGTTAAACAGCTCATAAATGGACGAGAAAACAAACTGAATTCGTTACTTATTTGGCAGTGGGGAAACAAAGATTTTTCAGGTGAAAGTTAGTTTTTAATTAATTAATAAGAATTAATGAATTAATATTTGAAAAAACTGTATTTACATCAGATGTCATCCACTAAAAGTTTTAAAAAATTTACTTGAACTTTATTAGATTAATAAAAAAATTTGAATGCCTGAGTTATTCCTTGTCTGTTAGAGGATTCCTCCTGAGCATGAATGGTATGTCATTAGGTGCCCTGGCTTGTTTCTGGCATGCACACGTCTAAGGAGTGTTCAGACACTCTTATCTAGGCTAAAGTAAGGCCATATAAAAGTCTTTTCTTCATCAGAGACCAAAAGAGGTATACTCCAGGCCACTGCTCAGCCGTCCCATCTCCCCCTCATACCATTGATTGTATTGGCGCTTCTGTGAGGTGAATGAGGGGAAGTGAGTTAAAAGTCTTATCATTTGAATCTTATCATTGAATTGGTTCGAATTAGTATTTAATCCAAGAGTGATAAGTAACAACAGCAACTCTTTATTTGTAGCAAATGATCAATGGGGGTGGGGAATTATAATTGTGTTAAATTTTGTTTTTAAACAGTTTCGTCTGTTATTGGATACATTATAAATTTCGATTACAATTTAAAGCACTAATTTTATAAATAAGCCGAGATGACCTTATATATTGGCGTCCTGTTCACCAATCAAACAACGTTATTATAAGCATATACATTAATGAATAGATTTGTTAATAATTCTACTATAGACAATCGTAGAAAACTGGAACGCGTTCATTATTATACAAAACATTATCAGACGAATTAGTGGCAATTTAAGTAAGTCTCTTATTTGCAACTATATGTATTACACGGGAACCATTAGCTTTTGAAACTGGCGTCTTCTCTGACGGTATGTAAGTAACAAGTACTGGTCTAATTTTATTCTTACGCATTAAAAAATGAGCGACAACGAAAATGTTAATTTCTATATAATGAGAATTGTTTTTATGCCAAATGTTAATCATAAATTTTTCAATTTATTCAAAAAATTTACTTTATTTCTCCATATTGGGGAATAAAACATGAATCCTCCAAAATAATAACCCCATTCAATTATGCTTATAACTTAGTTGTAACATCATATAATTTAACCATTAAAAAACAGGATATCACTTACATCCAAATTATACCAAGCAAAAATCATTACTCTCAATCATTAGAATAACTAGAAGTTTATACGTCAACCTTTATTTGGAAATATATTCTTATAATTTTTATTTAAGTAATTAATATCGTTGGCTTAAAAATACTGCAGATTTAGAGAGGAATGAAAAAAAATTAAGCATTGATGAAATATATTTGGAGACCATTAATTTCGAGACTTCAATCTGTTTTAAATTATCACTGTAAGAACACACAAAACAATACAAGGAATTAGAAATCAGATGTGTAAAGAAATTTGGACATAGGAAGGAGAAACCATTTACTTTATTTCAAAATTTCTTTTAAATCTATCCTATATCGAAAAATTTAAGTTTACATAGAAATTATCAGAAACAGAATTCTCTAGCTGAAAACATGGCCACTTATTTAGAAATATTTATTTCAAAAGTTTAAACTAATTACTTTCATGAACATGGTTACACTTCAATTTGGGGACTTATTTAGAAACATAAAATAATTATTAATACAAGGAAGCCGCTAGGTAAAATATAAGTCAAGCGTACGTGACACCTATTATCATTGATACTCTTGAGCATCCATTAAGCCTCATCACGCAAAATATAGCTAATATACATCATGTCGAAATATCCATCTATACTCTATAAACAATTAAGTTGCTCTATATAGCTTGAGTGATATTAATTAACAACACTATCAAACACAACATATGTCACTACCAATGGAATTGATGACGTCGCAGGAGGATTTACACGATAAATGGGCTGATGCATCTCAAATCATATAGAGTATTTAGTTAAAAAAAATTAATTCTTTTGCAAATAATATATCTTACTCATAATAATTTGCAGTGAGTAATTTTTATCTTTGCTAGAAATTGATATAAAACTCATGTTATTACATATTTTTCAACAAATTCCGTACATTGACGTTCGGAAATAATATATCTTACTCATAATAATTTGAAGTGAGTAATTTTTATCTTTTCTGGAAATAGATATAAATCTCATGTTATTACATATTTTTCAACAAATTTCGTATATTGACTTTTGGAAATAATATATCTTACTCATAATAATTCGCAGTGAGTAATTTTTATCTTTTCTAGAAATAGATACAAATCTCATGTTATTACATATTTTTCAAAAAAATTCCTGTATTGACTTTTGGAAATAATATAATTTGCAGTGAGTAATTTTTATCTTTTTTAGAAATAGATATAAATCTCATGATATTACATATTTTTCAACAAATTTCGTATATTGACTTTTGGAAATAGTATATCTTACTCATAATAATTTGCAGTGAGTAATTTTTATCTTTTTTAGAAATAGATATAAATCGCATGTTATTACATATTTTTCACGAAATTTCGTTTGTTGACTTTTGGAAATAATGTATCTTACTCATAATAATTTTAAGAGAGTAATTTTTTATATTTTCTAGAAATAGATACAAATCTCATGTTATTACATATTTTTCAACAAATTTCGTATATTGACTTTTGGAAAAATTTATCTTACTCATAATAATTTGAAGTGAGTAATTTTTATCTTTTCTAGAAATAGATATAAATCTCATGTTATTACATATTTTCCAACAAATTTCGTATATTGACTAGCCTTTAATTTTAATCTTCATCAATGGTCTGTATTAAAGTCTCATGTGTTGTTAACTCATCTTATCAGCTTGTTTATAAATATTTTAATTTAATTCAATTTTGCACTGTTTTTATAATTAAAATTTATTGTTATAGCTAAACTTAGTAATAAATGTATTATTCTCCCCTACATTTTAATATACTCTAAAATCAATTTCAATTTTTTTTTCTGACTTTCAAATATTTTCAGGTTGCCCGTAATATCAATTAAACTATAACCATCAATCACTTACAGAGACATACTTTTAAGCGAATACGAATTCTCTTGGATGAGCTAGATTTTCTCATGGAATGTCTTAAACTGAAATGTAGATGTCGGAATTCTGGCCATGTTAAGATTCGAATTAAAAAAAACACATATCAAAAAATTTTAAACAGCAAATATTTCACTAAGAATCTCGTTTTCTAATACATTTCTTTGAATTATGAAAATCCAAATTTTCATTCTTGACTTTTAAAAATATTTTATAATTTTATCTAAAGACTACAACAAACAATACATTTTTTTAAATTTCTCAAGCATTCTTCAAACATCCAGAAGGTTTTTCTATTACAATTTTCGTAAGTTAATATAATATGTTGTAAACAGGATAAAAACCCGTCTAGACGGACCCATATTCCAGTTAAATATTAATAATACTTAAGTATATAGACACTAAATAGTTAAATGCTTATTAATAATATTTGTAGAATACTTTAAAATGGAATTTTCTCAAAAAAGTAATGCACAGTCTTTCTAAAAACATAAATAAATAATTCGTGTTCAATTCATACATAGTTGTGACTTTTTATTTTAAAATACATAGATGTGGTTTATTTGATTTAATTTTTAATCTAGTTTTCAGCTTTTAGAAATAACTCCTGTGCGTTAAAGTATAGATTTCCTTTTGAATTTATTACATGAAATTTGTATATACGAATATCCCGGTTTTAAAAACAAACTTAATTTTTTATTTCTTTCTGTGTACTGACAGTGTGATTTTTTTTCGATGTTTCTCTCAGAAAAAATGTTATACATTTTTAATTATGTAAGGTACAATCTTAAAAATTCAAATGTTTGTCATTTTATGAAAATATATTATAATGCTTTAATAAATACTCTAATTTCTGTAATATAAAAAGAAACAAGATTCGTTTTCTGGCGAATTTATCTAAAATATAATTTTCTCTCTTTTTTCTATAATTTTGAAGCAAATTATCTAAAAACTATTCTAATAATTATTTTCCCCTTAAACATTGTCTTCAGTACACAAACATTTTAAAATTTATCCATGATATTTTTTAACGATGCATTTTTAAGAATAGTTTATAAAATAGTTAAATTGTTTCGAAAAAGGCTTATAAAAGACGAAATTTATATTATTAATTCGATCAAAACAGGAACTTGGGAAAAGGGAAAAAATATTGTGAAAACATATTTTGGTAAAAGTTTTAAGTGCATTGATATGCACTAAATATATTACTGTTGCAAGTATTGTTTTTATACAAGCCGTTATTAAAAATGTAAACTTCAATCTACTATAAATCCTCAGATTCCAGTGATTTTAAAATCTGAAATAAACCAAAAAATTTAGCATTCCTTAGAATATTTCAAAAGACATAACATCAAAATCAAAAGAAATGATAATTTAATTTTTAACTACAGAATTTTCGATTGAGAAAACCTTCTTCGATTTACAAGAAATATAAATGTAACCTTCCATTCACCTTTTTCTTCAGATTATAAAAACAAACTTAATTAAATTATTTAGTTTCTTCTAATTTATTCACCACCTCCATTGCAGATACGCTATTTGAAGGAAATGAATGCTCATTTTCCAATTTATTAAAATTCCACAGAATAGTTCCAAAAGCTGTAAGGGAGTATAATTTTCTAACACCCATCGTTTTCAGTAGAACGGATGACATTCATCCATTTCCAGAAACTGGGAGTGAAACCTTCTTTGCTGTAAAATTTTTAACATCCCAGAAACATACCGGACCCATCCTCTCTTGCTCAAACAGTAGCGGACAAATTCGAGAGTGAAATACTTGTACTGAAAGTTTAATTTATTAATCTATAGCAAGTAAATCTGTTAAATTTTATAGTGAAAATAATTTGGATTTATAATGGAAACGGTTAAGTTGTATAGTGAAAACGGTTAAGTTGTATATTAAAAACGATTAAGTTGTATAGTGAAAACGGTTAAGTTGTTTAGTGAAAACGGTTAAGTGATAAAATTATTTGGAGGGAAGGAGTGAGGTGAGATGGCTCTCATTTTTCTTTCCATCAGTCCTTTAAAAGAAATGAAAGATTACTGTAAAGAATCATTTGTTAATTTATTGATGATGAATAATGATGGAAATACAAATGGCAGAAGCCATTCACACTACATGTGGTTAAGCAAATTTCAGATAACAAACGCATTTTGCAATTTATGTATTTCATAACTTAAAATTATCCACAGAAGAAAGATGTAGTTTATTATTTCGGTTCATTATTAAGTAATATAAATATATTAGTATTTAGTGTTCTAACTATATTATATATAGATAGATAAATTTTATTATATAATCTTAAAAGAATTTTTAAATATTCAGAGTGTTGCTTTTTCTACTACGAATTGAGATTGAAATCTATGAATGTGATTTATCTGATTTTATGAATCTCTAAAGAATAAAGTCACACCACTCTTAATTTGTTTAATATCTTGTCAGCAGAAAGAAATGCTAAATATACTTAGCTAAAGATATTGCTACATCATGTCTTTCAAATATATATTTTTGGATCAAATGAATTAAATTTTTATCTAATGAACATTACATTTTCTTGAATTTTCAATTCGAAACTACATAAGTTATATTCATTTTGTGAAAATTACAATTTATTCAATTAAATAATCAGTTTTTTTTTTTACATTATTGGATTTTTTAATACGATTTTAATTTTCCATATAGAATCATGAAAAAAATAACAAAATATCAAAGTGTTATTTTGGCGTCGGTTTTTTTATTGTATATTATATCTAATTTACTTAGAAGATATTCTTATTATATTAATTAGAAGAGCACATAGTAAAAAAGTATTTCGCATATAAAAAGAAAAATCAATTATATAGTTATCTCAAAACTAATTAGCATAAAATAAGACTAAATATTTTTAACTGCCGGCCGAAGAATTTTAAATATCTTTATTATATTAAACAAAATATCTTAACTCTCTCTTTTGAAAATTTCAAAAATATCGTCTGAAAAGTTTTTCGCTTATACTTCTTCACTAGATGCGTCTTGTTTTAATCTGTTCTTAAAAATTACTTTCTCTAACTCTTGCATCTAATCTAGGATTTGAAAGAAGGATTCGACGCATGATGAAAACACAGCCCACGTTTTCCGAAAAGCCTCTGTCTCAGTAATAAGGCGTCAAACCGAAAAATCTATTTCCTGTTCTTCTCCAACATTCATTCCTAACCAACCCATTTCCGTTGTTCCAAAGTTGCTTCCGGCATTGGAGATCTCGGAAAGAAAACGGAATTTTACCTTTTAATATGATTTTAAAAGACAAGTTTCAAAAGTTTCGCTTTTATTCTGGGCTTAGTTTCAGAACTCATTAGGATAAAAGTGATAAGTTGAAGTACGCTCTCATTATAGGTATCTAGAATAATTTATGTTCAATGTAAATGTGAACGTTTCTAAAGGCGGGATTGAAAATTATTATCATTTATATAAATTTAATTTTAAAAAAAATATATTAGTTGTATATTTGGAAAAATAAAATGTTATAAAAACATCTAACTACCGAATTTATTCTATAATTTACATTACAAAAATTGAATTATAAACAAACTCTAATGAATATACTAGGACAAATCAAAAAGTCTTTGCGCCTATATTTTATTCGCTAAAAACAGAGACATACAGATATTTATAAATATACGTAGTGTACTATGTACCTTACATTATTTCTTCACATTGTCACCCCACCGGTTTAGACATTTGTCTCATGGCAGTACTAAATTAGAGATACCTCTGTCGTAGAATTCTTCCGGCTACCTATAGAACCACCGTATGACTTCGTCACATGTGAATCTCTTCGTCACATGTGAATCTTGGCTTCGTCACATGTTAATCTCTGTCCTGCCGGAAACTTCTTCGGTCTACAGAAAACGTGACAATCACAAGGTGCAAGGTCTGGACTGTAAGGTGGGGGCTAAATATTCTCCCAGTTAACGCTCATTCTCATGCAAGTCTTCACGGCCTTTTAGAAACTCATGACACCATCACTGAACACTTCTCAAAGAGAGACACTTTTCCCCTTACGCGGGGGGTGGCATTTCCCTGTGAATTGCTACGGGCATTTGTCCCTTGCTCCATAGAAAACGAATAACACTTCGCTGCTCATAAGCTGTGGACATCTGAGGACCAACCACCTTCTTAAATGGCTGATAGTTGCGACACTCATCGGAGCAAAAGGCAGATATGACTGTTACGGTTCAAGGAACGTTCACTGCTGGGAAGGTATATGTCCGCTTTGTATTCACAGCCGTATTTTGGCTTAAAAAAATAGGTGCAAAGACCTTTGGATTAACCCTTGTATTTATTCACTCAAAGCACTTTATCATGATTTTGTTGATCTCAGATTGAATTTGAATTTAAGGGATTTTTTTTTTTTTTTGCTTCTTCTTCTATGTATTTAGCATAAAAGACTTCTGCGTAGTATTTTATATTAAACTAAAAACTTTTACTCTATTTTTATTTAATACAAATGCTTAAATTGGCAAAAAAGAAAATACGTCATAGTCTTCTCACTTCATTTTACAATCTATGAAATACGAAAGTTGAGAAGTGTTTTTTTTTTAAATGTTGTGATTAAACTTTGTAAAAGGTATAGTATATTGATTCAAATGGTATGTCATAAGACCTAATTCTGAGAATAATGAGCAATTTTATAACAAAGAATAATGTATATTAGATTAGCAATATCTTTTTTTCATTAACTAAGCTTAATGAAAAATAATTCACAAAGATTACTTTTTTGAAGAAAATGTTGAGATACCTAACTATGCCATCCCACGCGAAATATACAAGGTCTAATGTGAAAGTAATCATATTCTTTTGTAAATTCCCTCAGAATACTTTGAATGAAAATTTGGTTCGAAAATTCTTTCTTTTTTGCGTATTAATCAAAACGCTCAGATCGCAGGATCTTACGTTTATGCGTTGTGAAAATTTCAATCTCAATTTTAACTCTTAGTATTGTTAAGAAAAATTCTCACCGGTGAGTTCGGTTTTATAGCGAGGGTATTGTGTGAAGACACAATCAGTGTCAGACACAATCAGACGTTTATTTATACACAGACGACAAATATGTACAGCCGATACGAAGACAGGACAGCAAACAGTAGCCCACTAGTAGTAATGGACCACAGCAATCTAAATGACTAAACATAATCCAGCAGGAGAGGGGTTCTTCGGAGCTTCACTCTATGATCTCTCCAGACGGCTGAACTTATCACTATTTCCTCGCTTTAGCTGCCGATTCACTATCACATACTGGAAACTCCATACACTACACGTCGCTGCTTCCACAGTAGGCAATAGGACTTTTGATATATCTTTTAAGCAATCACTTGAACTACATACAATGCTTGCACTCAGCCGATGCTAAGCTATTCTCTTTTAAACGTGTACTCCTCTTCTACGCCAGCTCCGGTTCTGGCTCAATTCAATTCACCACACACACCATTCCCCGTAGCTTGAGTCTACAAGCCTTTTATAACTCCTAGGGGGCGGACCGAGAACCGTGTAAGCCAATCAGGCCCAAATGGATTTCTATTGGACGGATCATGAAAATTCTTAGTTTCCAGTATTATTCCTTTTTTCACTAAAAAAGCCAAATTCGTCGCCAAGCCTTTACATACCAAACGCGACACAGATAATTACATTTTTTGTTATTCAAATCATTCTTTTAGATTAGTGAGTGCCCACTACGAGGAAGTACCATGAGTTAATAATCAGGTCTACTCAAAACAACTGCTCAAAAGTTAAAATATGAATATAATTAATGTACTTAAATAAAAATATTTAATGTCATATAAGCGTGATTGCATTAATTTCTTAGTTAATTTCCTGTTAAATTGCTACATGTATTATTAAAAATTTCGTAAGTAATAGAGCTACTTAGAAAAAGGTATTCAAAATGTAATTAGATATTACTTACAAGTTTATAGAATTTTTTTATTTTTTTCCTCAATGACTATAAAGAACAATACCTTTTTTTAAATTGAAAAATAAATTTGTATTGATAATTAATTTTAGTATGTTTCTCAAATATTTGAAAGTATATTTTACAAAAATATTTAATTACTTTAATTAATGGATTTTTGTATTCGAACGTGTTATAGTGATATTAAACATACTTTTTCTGTGCATAGTACATCTGCTTTATAATTAAGAATAAGTTGCTTAAATAAAATGTAAAAATAGATTTGACAAAATAAATTGATTGAGTATTTCGTCTAGAAATACTCGTGTAATTTAAATCATTTTATTTCAAAATTGTAGGCAGTATTCAAGACTATCCTTAACAAAAAAAATATTATTTAATATAAATATGACTCTATCCTATAAAATGGAAGATAATTCAGTCGAAATTAGTAATAAGTTAATTCTAGACTTTAATCCGAATTTTAAACAAATCTTAACACAAGTATAATTAGCAAGGTTAACCAATATGACTCAAAAAACTGTTCTGCACTTTCTATATTATAATTTTTAATATTAATTTTAATTGTTTTCGAAGTTTGGTTAAAATCTTGGTTTAAAAATTCTCTATTACTTGAGAATTTCGATAAAAATACACGCAGTCCTATTTTTAGAAAGTATAATAAAATTTAACTGAGAAAACTTTAAAGAGAATAAAAATTCCAATGCCTCGCTGTGTTTTAATTGACTAAAGCCTTATTTAAAAACCTAACATTCGTAGTTTTTATTGTATTGTCGTTCTTTAGTTTAAGTAAACTCAGAATGGTAACGTCACAATGATGCCATCCAATCCTACATCTCAAGAACGCAATTAGCAACAAAACGAAATGCAATACAGTTTCTTCAATCGATCTAATTCAGTTTTACATCAAAGACTCCAAAGAGGCTCTTTTATTTCGTTTTGATGAATCTTTTATTTCCGAAAGGTTTACTTAAAAATTGACATCAATAATAAAATAAGACATTTCGAGCAGCATTTTGTATCTTTTTTTAAACAACGTTCCATTAGATGGCAAATATAAATCACTCTTCTGAAATGCAGGGTGTTCCTTAATTACTGTCGGGATTTCCGTACCTCATAACTTTCGAATAAAAAAAAATTACGCAAAAACCGATTACGGATTCTTAAATTATAACTCAAAGAATTTTATTGATGATATTGAAGTGTAAAGCTTGCACAATTTGCACTTTGTAGGCATTCATCTGAATGTGATTATGGAGAACGTTCCATATCGTCGCATGTGGTATATGTAACTGCACAGTTAATTATCTCGTTGATTTTCTTGGACTGCGATTAAACGTTTCTTGGATGCGATCAACATTTTCCTGCGAAGTGTTCAGTCTTCCAGCTCCCTTTCGCTGTTGAATGCTACCAGTTTCCTAAAATTGTGTTAACCATCGTCTGATAGAATTATCCGAAGGAGGATCTTTCTTGTACGTGGTCCTGAAGCGACATTGAATAGTTATGACTGATTTAGTTTCGAAAACCCACAATACCACAATTAATATTTCCCTTTTAAAATATAATTAAAAAGTAATTTTCATGTTATTCTGGTGGCTGTATTTTAAACTATATATATATATATATATATATATATATATATATATATATATATATACACTGAAGTGACAAAAGTCATGGGATAGCAATATGCAAATATACAGATGGCAGTAGTATCGCAGCGAAAAAGTATAAATGTGCAGTTCATTTCCCAGAGCTTTCATTTGTGTTCAGGTTATTCATGTGAACAGGTTTTTCGTGATTTAAGGCGGCACGACGAGAATTAACAGACTTTGAACGTGGAATGTTAGTAGCAGCTAGACGCATGGGTCATTCCATTGCGGATATCGTTAGCGAATTCAACATTCCGAGATCCACAGTATCAAGAGTGTGCCGAGAGTATGAAATTTCAGGCATCCCATCCCATCATGGACAGCGCAGTGGGCAACCACCTGCACTTAACGACCGAGACCGCCGACGTCTGTGTAGAATGGTCAATATTAATAGACTCGCAACACTTCGTCAAATAACTGCAGGAATCAATGTGGGACGTACAATGGACGTGTCCAATAGGACTGTGCGACGAAATTTGTCTTCCTTGGGCTATGACAGCAGAAGACCGACTCGAGTGCCTTTACTGACAGCACGGCATCGCCTGCAGCGACTCTCCTGGGCTCGTGAGCATATCGACTGGTCCCATGACCAATGGAAAACCGTAGTGTGGTCAGATGAGTCACGATTTCAGTTGTTACGAGCTGATGGTAGAGTTCGAGTGTGGCGCTGACCCCACGAAGCCATGGACCCTAACTGTCAGCAACGCAATGTTCAAGCTGGTGGTGGCTGTATAATGGTGTGGGCTGTTTTTACATGGCATGGACTCGGTCCTCTGGTGCAACTGAACCGATAATTGACTGGAAATGGTTATGTTCAGCTGCTTGCACATCACTTGCAGCCATTCATGGACTTCACGTACCCACACAACGATGGGATTTTTATGGATGACAATGCGCCATGTCACCGTGCCAGAACTGTTCGCGATTGGTTTGAAGAACATTCCGGACAGTTTCGGCGCATGATCTGGCCACCTAGATCGCCCGATATGAATCCCATCTAGCATTTATGAGACATCATCGAAAGGTCCGTTCGTGCACAAACTCTTGCACCATCCACACTTTCACAATTATGGACGTCTATTCAGACAGCCTGCCTCAATATTCCTGCAGAGGACTTCCGTCGACTTGTGGACTCCATGACACGTCGAGTTGTTGCACTTCACCGGGAAAAAGGAGGACCGACACGATATTAACAGTCATACCATGACTTTTGTCACTTCTATGTATATCAAACGTTTTATTTAATGGACAGACTGAAACTTGCACATCGTTAAGTTATCAATTCCTTTGGAAATCAGAATATAAATACGAAGAATTCTGTATATTTCGCTAAAGACCATTACAGAAGATATTCTTTGAATTAGAATAATAAATCCCTGGTTTAAATATATTGAGAAGTTACAATTTTAATGTTTATTTCCTTGTTTTACTATAATCCTTAAGTAAACTGTTATTAATCAAAATATTTTAATAAAAACTACTCTTTTGCTAACTTACTGATGTATCGATGGGAAATTTCATATTAACGAATGAATCTAAATTTATCAATTATTTCTATGGAGTGTCAATAATTTAGACTGTGTTTTTCTAGATTGATCCTAGTACCAGAGAAAACACAATTCTCAGTATATAACTGATAAGGAATTTATCTAGGTTATTATTGAAATAGCTGTTGAGAAAGGGAAAGCAAAATTCCATAAGGATCATAATGTTTAATGGCTTAAAGTCGCTTAATTAATTGGAAGGATTAATAGTCGTCACTGTAATATTGAAATAATTTTCAGACATAAAATATTAGTTAAATGATTGATTTAGTAACCGAAGTAAGGAATAATTAAATACTTTTTAGTGATAGATTTATTATACACTCTATTGATTAAAAAGGGATAAATTCAAAGGTTCATCGATTTTTTTAAATGCCAATTAAAACCTTAGATAAATGCCAAATAAGACCTCAGATTTTTGATTCTTGAAAAAAAAGACAAAAAATCCCTTTTATCAAATTTACAGATTTTAGTACACACTTGTTTGCTCTTTTCAACATAATATTTAAGCAAACTATACAGTGACAGTGAAACATTTTCCGAAAAGTAAATAGCATTCTTATCATAAATGTTTTCCATTTAATACAAAAAGAAATACTTATAACAGTTTGCTTTTAAATAATTTTCAAAAAAAAGGTTCTATTATTTCAAAAATATTTAATGGTAATTGTATTTACACAATCAATCTAACAAAAAAAATATCTTTGTAAAATTTTTAAAAAATTACTACAAAATCAAACATCTTTTGCAAATGTTATCCAATAATTAGTACAGTCGGGATCATTCGAATTAGATATGTATTTATTGCTATAAGTCTTGAGTCAACAGCCTTCGTAAATAAATCATACTTCCGTCATTTTCAAATCACAAATAAGCATAATAGGTTAATAGCATTCTTTATATTGTTAAGGATATAATAGTAAAAAACAGCGTCAAAGCCAAAAGAAATCTTTTCATCTCCAACTAACGAATTACGACCGAACGAACATCCTTTTTGGATATCAAACGAAACATTTTGAAATCAACCTACTCTTCACTTCTTTCTTGAATGAAGCAAAGAACCAATCCCCTCTGATTATCAAGTTTCCATAAACTTACCATGCATCTGATCTCTTGATGTGCACATTGAAAGAGACGGAAACTTCGTTTTCGATTTATCAAAAGTCCACAAAGGAGATTCATCAGTAGCTCTAGCGGGGTATACAAATCATCCGTGAACTCACCAAGACGTATGAGAGCCATTCATTTCCTGCAAATGGGCGTGAACTTCTATTCCAAGCCCTTAAGCACAAAATTTTAATATTCCAAAAGAATATTGCTCTAATCTCTCTAGTTTAAAATGGGGTGAGCAAATTAGAGAGGGAATTGTTTGTCGGGAATGATGGATAGTTTAAAATTTGTTCATTACAGTACACGGAATGTTTTTTCTGTTGTAGGATGTCATAGTACAAATGTAAGAAGTAAAAAAAATGTGAGAAGATGAGCTTTTCTTAATTTTTTTTTCCTTTTGCCTTACAAGAAATCTAAAAAGCTGTTTGCCTATTGATTGAAGAATAGTGATTGAAATGTGATATCTTGTAGATAATATTCAAAGCTCAATTAAATTAATTCACTTTCAGTTTGTAGCTTATAATATGGCTCAGATGAACGTTGCAACATAATATTGTTACAAGCGGGCGAAACGTACGCCGAAGAAGAAAAAGGTGGCGACGTTTCTCAAGGAGCTTCGCTCCAGCTGAGTTGATTTGGCGAGGGGAATATTCTGGTAGCCCCCAAACAATTCCCGGGGCGTCGCGTGCGAGTTTGCTAGGCTATATAAGGGACGGGCTGCCGTAATCTGCAGCTCTCTCTCTCTCGGAAGAGAAGCGTCTCGCAGGACTAGCGAATTACTTTTCTCGCTTGTTATTAGTGAGCTGTGTTTACGTTTACTGATAACGTTGTATTATTGAGCTCGCTGTGATTTACTATTTACTGTGCTATACGATAGCTGTTTTGCAGTCTGTTTTTATTGTGCGTAAGGCTTGCATTTACGCTGTAAGTGACTGTTGACTGCTTGATTGTTTTTATCGGAAGTTTTCCTTATCAAGTCATCTTGTAAATATTTGTAAATAGCTGTAAATAAATTTATTTGTGCTGTCCTCAAGTAAATTTCATTCAATTCGAACCCTCTATGCTAAAAACGTAACAATATTTTGCTTTATTATTAAATGATATTTATTACTTCTGACAGTAGAAATTTCTATTTTATCTCTCATTGCGTAACCATTAAAATTCTATTAAATCTTTAATTGCCTTGTTTTTCCTACTGTGAAAATTCATTCTGATCTACTGTTATGAATGATCTGTAATTTTTAAATCAAACTTATTATAGTAGAGATCTAGGACATCACATCTAGTCTACAGAGAGATTTACTAATTATACATGCTGTGAGCTACCTCTGTGTTATATATAATGAGCATAATTTTGTCTAATAAAATAAATAAAAATTCATAGATTTAAACTCACAATAAATATCTGTATGAATTACATTAATTTTTAGATACATTGCGACTCATTTTATTATCTATCATTTATAACCCAATAATTAGTTTTTAAAGTTAATCATTTCAATTTTTAATGTATTGTTTTGTAAAGGTATTAGAATAATAAAATATTTGTGACAATTGGTTTTCTTAATATACATATAATTACTTTTCTCACTTGAAGAAAGGCAATATAAAATAAAAGTTTCAAGTAACATTTTTTTAAATGAATAAAAATAAAGCCCTTACTAAGAAAAAAATCTTTTGAAGAAGTTTAACCATTATAAGATAAAAATAGCTCTTTTTAAAGACAAATTAGATAATTAGATAAATAGATATTCATTTTAGTTATAAAAATAACCATCGAGACGAAATTATTATTTTTTTTAATTACAGAACATTAATCATTGTAAGAAAAAAATTATTATTTTCAAGAAAAATAAAATTCTTTTATAGAATATTAATGATTGTAAGATAAAAATAACCATTTTAAAGGAAAAATAATCTTTTGTTAAACGTTAATCAATGTAAGAAAAAAAATTATTTTTAACTAGAAGTTAATTGCAAAATAAAAATAACAATTTTGGAGATTAATAAAATTATCTTTTGCAGAAAATCAATTGTAAGATAATAATAGCTATTTCCAAGAAAAATAAAACTATCTTTTGCAAAAAGTTAAGACAAGAACAACCATTTTCAAATTATGTTCGAAGAATTTGAAGATAAATAAAATTATCTTTTGCAGAATGTTAATTGAAAAATAATTGCTATTTCCAAGAAAAATAATACTATCTTTTGGAGAAAGTTAATTATTCTAAGACAAGAACAAACATTTTCAAATTATTTTGGAAGAATTCTAAATAGTTTTTTAATAAAATATTAAAATTCTTTCTAAAAATTTCTAAAATATATTCTTAGAAGCCTCTCATTTATATTTCCTCAGTAGATGCATTCTCTTTTAATCTCATTTTAAAAATTACTTACTTTAACTCTGAAGTCTAAATCCTGATTTAGAAGAGAGCCGAAGTATGGTGAAGATTCAAACACACCCCACGTTTTCCAAAATGCCTTTCTCTCGGTAATAAGGCGTCAAACCGGAAAATCTATTTCCTGTTCTTCTCCAACATTCATTCCTACCCATCCCATTTCCGTTGCTCTGGAGTTGCTTCCGGCGTTATAGATCTCGCAAACAGCGGAATTTTACCTTTTAATATGGTTTTAAAAGACAAGTTTAAAGGAAACTTGATACTCCAGCTTAGCAATTTAGTTTTCAGTACTCACTAGAATAATAATGATTCACTGAAAGAGGCGTCCCACTTCAGCTATCCTAAATTATTTGTGCTTGTTATAAACTTCTGAAAAGTTTGAATAGGAAAATGCTACATTCATTGTATTCAGATTAAGAAAGTATTTATCCATTTATATTTAGAAAAATAAAATATGCTTTAAGTGCGTAAATATAGAGTTTCTATCATCAACTAATATGTCTTTAGAAACACTTGAATTTGAAATTTTTTTATTGATTCTTAATATTTTATCACGATTGTGTTGATGCCATATTTGGTTGAATTTTTAACCAAAATATGAATTTTTGAAATTCAATTTATATGATTTTTTTGTCTTAAATGAACTCAATACAGCTTTTATTTTGCATTAAAGTAAGAGCTTCTAAACCATTCTTGAAAGAAAAACTCATTTTTCTAAAATCCCCTCACCAAATTTACGTTCATTTTAAAAAGCATATTGTTGCGAAAGTGAAGTATTTTAACAAAATAAGGGGTTTTGGAAAGTATTTAAAGCGTAACTTGTTAATTCTAATAAAATGTTGACGAATCTAATTTATGAGGAAAATAAGCATATTATGCATTTAAGATCTTTCCGCTTAAGTAGCAAACTAAGAAAGTATGTACTAATTTAGCATTACATCTTCATTTTATTGCACAAAGTGATATGTAAAAAAAGGTATATGAAAATTATTTTTACAAAATAAATCATTAACAAAGTATACTGATTTGAATATAATTGAAAGTTTTACATCTCATTGACTGGACCAATCAACATAGAACAACAACAACATATTAAAACAATAAGCCTATTTTTTCAATGAAAAACAAAAAACGTTACATGACAAATATCCACTTAACATAATATTGACTTAATGAAACGAAATCCACTAAGAATCTCACATTTGTAGAAAATGCTAAGATAATAATACCATCTTAATAAGACCATCGAGTAAAAAGCTAAACATTTTTGTCATGAAACTCAACATTTTATCTTCATAAAAATTTAGCTTAACGTTTCTCTTTCTGAGTCTCAAAAATTAACCCAAACGGTCTCATCATAGGATTTTATTTTCCGTTTGCAATCTCTTCATTTTGTACTTTGGGCACACAGATTTGAAAAAAAAATGCTTTACTGTGGAGAAAAAGAAAACAATGAATAAGCAAAAAAAATTTCAGATATTAAAAGATATTAGAAAAGTAAATGATTTATCGCCTGTTTCCCATTACTAGGCCTTTTCAATCCCTTTGACTAGGCCTTGACTAGGTGTGTGTGTGTGTGTGTGCATGCGGGCGGGCGGTCGTGTGTATGTTTGTACATAATTCTTTAGGAGAATCAACTTTGCGAGAGTAATTAAATTCATAATATTGAAATGGTTTGGAAATAAACATGTCTGTGCAAATCACATATATATTAAATATTTCCTATCGTGCTTTATGTGTATGTTTAAATATAACAGCATTTTAATGAATGAAAAAGATCCCTGACTTTATAAAATTTTACCTTTAAAGAAATCCTTCTATCGAATGTATTAAAAAACAATTTGTGTTTGATAAAAGGTTTTCATTTTATATATTGAAAGAAATGATATTCGTATACCTACAGGAAGTGCGTATGCCAAATTTCATGTTTATATATGAAAGATAACTGAATCTTTGATTATGAATTACCGTAAAATGAGTTATCATGTAACGTTGGGGAAAAACTGCGCTTCATACTAAGCACGTAGACGATTATACTAAGAAGTTATGCCAATTCAAACATGCATCTTAATTTTAACTTTACGTATTACAGGTGAGATATTAAAACCATCGGCAGTTTATGCACAAATAACAAATAACTGTCTACGTTTGGTTTTTTAAGAAAAAAAAGATGAGCGACCATAAAAAAAGTTCCTTTTCATGCTATTCAAACCGTCTTTAATTTATAATCGCATATTTAATTAAGTGTATTTTAAAATTTTTATTTTCAATGTCCATGTATAAAAACTAAATGGAAAAAAACCAAGGACTATATGATTTTCAAATTTATTTTATGCTTAATACAAAACATATTACAAGGTATCCCATAAGGTACACTGCTTCTAATATTTACAAATTTGGACAGAACACGTCAAGGCATATTCTGATGTACAACATGTGCGGTTCTTGAAAATAGCATCATAGTCTACTTACATTAAGAATGTTAGTTACGAATCAAATAGTAAGTATTCAAAATTACGTTTTATATAATGATTGCGCAACATGGCAGCTTTCGTAGTTGAATATGCAAATTTTTGGCAGTCAATTAAAGGAAAAGCTCGTCTTGACGAGAATAGGAAAATTCATGTGTGGCTTTGTTCCTTATAAAATTTCAACCAATCACCATTGAATTCAATTTTATTGGATGGATAAAAAAAGATTTCATTCTGCAGGTACAATGATTAATAAGATTGAATGAGGGGAAATTGATTTTAATGGGTTCTGGTTAGTGACGAGGTTCAATTCCACCGTCAAGAATATGTTTACAAAAAGATCTATAGGCTCCGGACAACTAAAAATCTTTATAATGCAATAGTTTGGTCACTGTGTCTATTTAGCCTCACATTTTTATGTACGTTATCTGCCTAAAGCATCAATGGGACAGTATTTTTATCGAAAATGTCATAGGTGAAGCTTACTTTGACGTATTAAAAAACTTTCATTCGATTCTAGCATGGTATAAACAAGAAAATCTATTATTGGTTTATATAAGATGGTACTAAACCTCACTGAATTCAGCGAAACTTCGATATCTTAGCAAAACATTTTCATGATACTAATTGGAATGGATTCCATTATGAGAACAAACGATGGTAAAGAGTGGGCTTTTTATGGCGACATTTGAACGGCTGTTTATCTCACAGAGCCTTCAACAATGGACGAATTAAAAACAGTAATTAAAATCCAGATCTAGGCAGCTGGTACAGATATTTTGCAGAAAACAGTGGCGAACTTCTATTCCAGACTTCACCATACCTTTTGTTCGAACAGCTGACGTTACGAAAATCTGTTGTATTGAAAGTTCTCAATAAACATCGACTTTAAATTTCTTATTTCTTGAAGTTATGGGAATTTGTGTAACGGATGCGCTAGGCCCTAACTCCCAATCTTATGGTTGGTAGCCGAGTAACATACCGATCGAGCAAAAAGAACCCTTCAGCTCGAAGGATATTATCTGGCTTCTACAGAAATCACCACAAAGTTTTCGTGACACAAGGCTCCTATCTTAAATAGACTATGACGATTTATTCGGAAATCCCGTAAGTTATACATCAAGACAAACGTCACGAAGTATTCTTTCCGAAACTGCGAATATTAGACGCTGTATTATTCCTGTACTATACCACCGTACAAGAATCCTTAATTATTTTTCAGTATAATTTAAGTCAGTCCACTGTGCAGCATTCGAGTGTTATGCATTTCATTGAATTTTGTGGGGTTCGGACATTTACATACATCCCATTAGAAAAAAAAAGTTGCTTTAAAATTATTCTATGACAAAACCCCCATTTTTATTTATATGAATAACTAACCCCCAACATTACTTGTCATTTATATCAGAATAATTTTTTCTTAAAGCTTTTCATTAAGATAATAAAAATATTTCATATTGTAATTCTTAAAAAAATTCTGAATTGTACTGTAATTGAAAGCAAATACTGTAAAAATATACCTTAAGAAAACTAAATCTATGGGCTTCAAATTATTTTATACCATCACTAGAATAACACAAAGAATCCAAGTAATCAATAAAATATATAAACAATTTTGAATCTTAAAATTAGATGATAGATAAAAGTAAACTTATTATTTATAATTATTTGCATTATTTCTTTTAAGGCTAATATAGAATAGCTTACATTTATAGCAGTAAATCAAGTGAAAAAATTAATTCTCTTTCGAGTAGGGCAATCAATTATTTAGAAATATTTATTCGAAAAGTTTAGGAAAGTAACTCAAACAAATAAAACCTTCTTGCTTACTTATGAGGATACACTTATTCACTCGTCAGTTTCGGGACTTAATTAGAAGAATATAATGTCAAATATTGCATGGTACAGTATTTGGTCGACTTGCGTGATATCCAGTGTCAACAAAACTTCTGAATTCCTCGAAAACCTTGCATCACGCAATGGACGAACTGATGTATATTAGGTGAAAATATGTTTCTAATCTCGACAATTTAATTACTATGCGTGCATATTTGCTTGACATTACGCGTCAACATTATTAATCATAGCAAGTGTCAGCATTAAATGAAATTGATGAAGATGCCATTTGACTTTTGTGACGTACATTCAATAAATCTAGGGTTTCAAATGAGGTAAAAAATTATCCGTGCAAAAAGTTAAAGCAAACACAAAATTCGTATTTTTTATCTTTTTTCTTTATAATAGATTGTTATTTCATGTGATTGGAAACATTTTAAACATTTTTATCAAAATTTATATGTAACTATTCTGTATTAAATCTTATAAACTCCTTTTATCAGTTTATAATATTATCACATAGTAGAGGTAAATGTAGCGAGGTCAATAGAAATGAACGCACTCAAGATCAAGTCAAGACTATTATGTTCACTAGCTCTTTCATAAACTACACTGCTCAAAACAATTAGGGGAGCAAGTAAAAAAATCAAGAAAACCGTGCGTGACTGCAACTTATTCGCATACAATGGGTAGTAGACGAATATCCATGCGCAATACAGAGGAAAAAAATAAAACAATGTGGAATTAAGCTATAATTCTTTGAAAATATGGAAAAGACATAAAAAGATTATTTAGGGCAACAATTTGGTAACATGTAAACGATAAAAAGAGGCTCTGAATAGACATGATGCATGAGTTTTAATAGGGCGTGTGGTCTCCTCGAATAGCTAAGACTGCTGCACACCTTTTTGCCATGGATGCGATGATGTTATCGATCAGACTTTGGGGAATACTGTTCCATTCCTCAAGAAGTGCAATCTTCAAGTCTGGAACAGTCACAGGCGGCCTTGACCGCACAGCAATGCGTCGTCCGAGCATGTCTCAAACATGCTCGATTGGATTCAGGTCAGGAGAGCATGCTGACCATTCCATACGCTGTATTGTTTCAGCTACAAGCATGTTCTCCACCAGACAAGCTCTATACGGTCGGGCATTATCATTTTGGAAAATAATAGAATCGCCAATGGCTCCAGCGTAAGGGATGACATGAGATCGCAATATCTCCTCTGCATACCTGCGGCACGTCAAAGTGCCCTTCCGAATGATATTCAGGTCCGTACGTCCGCCTATGCTGATTCCACCCGATACCATCCAACCAGCTCGTCTGTATTGTGATCTTTCACGAACGAATGCGGGGTTATTTCGAGTGCACCTCTCCCGCCATATCAGAACACGTCGAGTGTCACCCTCCAGACTGAATCAGGACTCGTCTGTAAACAGCACTTGGCTCCAATCATGTTGCTGCCAATCTCGATGTTAAGCAGCCCATCTTCTTCGGGCCGCACGGTGGCGTGGGGTCAACGGAATACAGACCATTGGATTACGTGCATAGAGCCCTCCCCCATGAAGCCTATTACGTACTGTTTGGCTGGACACCCTTCGTCCTGTTGCCAAGAACAACTGTCTTTGCAGCTGAGTGGCATTCTCTGTTCTGTTTTGACGGGCTGTTAACCGTATATATCGGTCATCAGTTGCTGTAGTGGCGCGTTGCCGACCTTTCCCTGGTCGACGTCTAACATTTCCTGTTTCTTGGAATCGATTCCACAGCCTTGCAACAACACTTCTGGTGACCCCAAAAGCGTCCGCGACACTCCGTTGTGTTTGGCCTGATTCCAGTCGGCCTAAGACATGCCAGGCCATATATTCCGGTAAATCACGTTGTTCAGACATTCTCATAAGCTTGTCTCAAAAACAGAAAGACTGCGCAATCAAATTTCACAGTTACGGCAGTAAAACAGACGTTTCTGCAACATCCCGATTTCTGACCTTATCTCCTTTTTTCTGTTTTTTGACGTCATAAACTTTGATTTGCATATAAAGTTATCTTCTTCCGTTTCCTGGCAGCCTGTAATTTATACATGATTCATTTTATGTTACTTATTGGTAGACATCTTTGCGTAATTCTGTTAAAACCATGTGCTCCCCTAATTGTTTTGAACAGTGTATTTATATACATTTTAAGGGAATGTATATAACATTTCCTTAAAATGTATATAACATTTCCTTCCCTTACGGAAGTTCAAGGCATGCAGAAAATTAGGAATTTAAATTTATGTAATCAATATAGATTTGCTTAACTAACCTAGGCTTTACATAAAGAGAATTAAAGCAGTAGTTATTATCATCATTATTTCTTTCCATGTTTCCATGTTTGGTTACAAATTTTTCGCTGGCTATTCAAACCGACAAAGGATATTAAGTAATAGTTGCAATGTCAAATGGTGAAAACGATTGGAAATTAAAGTTTTATTTATACAAAAATGTTTGCAACTTGAAAAATACTAAGAGATTTAAAAAATTGGTATATTTAAATCTCGTCAGTTGCGCAGTTTAAATGTCTGTCATTAAACAAAAATTAATTGAATAAAATGGAAAGTATCAATTAATGTTTCTTCAAAGGTGATTACCAAAAAAAGTTAATATTTTTTTTAATCATATGATTGAAAATTGAAAAAGTATAAATAGAGTTGTGGACGGGACACGATATTTTATGCCAACAACACGACCTGTGCGGACGCCGTTTTCTGCGCTCTTGGAATCAACGTTTAAAGATTAAATACTTTTCAACGTTTGGGTAGAAAATGGTTATCCTTTATGGTAATAGAAGAAATTTCTTTAAATAAATAAAATTTATTCAAAAAATGTGACACATGATACAATGAAATATGCATAGCAGATTTCAATTATTATCATATTTTTATTTGTTTGTTTGTTTTTCGTATCTATGTTTAAGATTGTATTTTCTTATTCTGTGATTGATTATGAGGTCAGAAAATAAGTTAACAATTAGAATTGCTTGTGAAAACAAATCCATTCAATTATTTTATTTGTGTTTCAAAACATGCAGAAAAGTAATCAACTCCAGAAATAATATTCTCTTTATTGTTGTTGTTTTTAATTTTATATATTTTTCCCTCTGATAAACAATATATAATTTGAATTATAGTAGAATTTGCTATGACAACCCCCAAAATATATGATCCTAGACATTTTTATTAAAAGTTATTGTTTATAGATGCGATTAAAATATCACGTCCTTAATATTTGATATTCTTTCAACGTCAGAGTATACAAGTTATTAATTTACAAATTTTAGAGGTCTTACATACTCTCTAAGTGTAATATGTCGTAAAGAATCATACTGTATATTGTTTTAAACTATAAATCTTTTCTGATAAAATTACGATGTCTTAGTAATAATAAAATCATTCAGTCCTATTAGTCGTTCTTTGTACAAAATTCTTGATTTTGAAACATTTCCAACAAAATAATCTTCATTCTTTTATAACAGAAGCTGCCATTTTTAAGAATTTTTAAATTTCATTATTTTATACTAATTTAGCGAATTACTTAATAGGCCTTCCACAAAGTAACCACTGTATGGGTTTGATATTTAAAACAAAAAGATTTGATTTCCCATTATTCGTTCCGTTTTAAACGTAGAAATTATAAATCCTGTAGAAAATATATGTTCCTCAAAATATGTTTTTCTGAAAATCCCCAATGAAATAACAGAACAATACATACAATAATGTCGGATTCAATTGATATTTTAGTTATATATTTTCTCCAATGAAACGTTATACATCATTTAGACCATTTTTCAATTCAAAAATATGGTTTTATCTAGAGTTAAGTTATTATACCAGATTTGAGTATATATATTAGTTTCTATTTATTATTTCTTTGTCTCAACGAAATGTCAATTGTATCAAATTCTATAATGTTCATCTGAAAGCATATGCAGGATTGGAATTAATCATCTATACAATAATCTTCTGTGTTATAAAAGGTTCTGATACTCTACACCTTTTTATTTCTACTGTCTCTGGATATTAATTCTACGCAGAGAATAATTATAGGGCTATCCTAATGTGAGAGCAAATCTGAGGTGTTTTCTTTCAACAAAGGAAGTGTTTTTATTTTCTTTCTTCGTTTCAAAATAAATGCAACAGAAACAGTAAGATGGGTGAAAAAATCGCAAAAAAGGAGTATAGTCATGTTTCCCTCAAACTTAAAAAATGAGGATTTCAGAGTAAAGAAAAAACGAAATAGATATTCTAAAAAAGAAATCTAGTTCATTTCGCCCCTCAAATAGTACGAGATAGAGAAAAAATTTAGAATCCGATGCCGTTCTTACAATGTTTACGTCTCTCAACTTAAAAACTTTGTAGCGACTGAAAAATTATAAGTTTATCATTCGTCTTCTGATGTAAATATCAAATTTTCTTTAAAATTTCAAATGTGAAACCCATGGACATATTTCAGCTCATGTTTACTCATTAAAAAGTATATGTTAAGAGTTTAAAGATTGGTGCTTTATATTAATATATTTAATATTAAAAGAACCATTTTTCATTGGTTTGCTCTTTTTGGATGAAGGGGGTCAAATTAAAATGGTTTTAAGAAAAAAAAAGTACATCAACAAAACACATAATAGTACTTTTGTAAAGTAAGATATTAATCAATATCTGCATTTTTGTGAAGAATTGCGCTAGTGTCGGAATTCAAATAACTAGTATATTATATAAATTTTATCCGAACTGTAACTTCACAAATGTGATTTATTTATTGATCTCTTCTTAATGATGATTTTCTAGCGGAAGTTATAGAAATTTTTGTTAAACAGTCCATTTAATAATTATTTTCGCTTTACACCTTCCAAAAAAATTAGAAAAAGAAGCTGTATTCAGGACAGTAAAAACCGGGATAGTTTTAGAGAAACAAAAATTTGTTCAGGATTATAAAAATAAATGGAACATAAATGTTTCTTGAATTAACGAATATTTTTAATCATTTCCTTTTATTTCGATAAACTATTGAATAAGGAAAGATATTTAAAAATGCCCTAATGTGTCGAAAGGCCTTCTTTAGAATATCCAATTGAATTTCTCAAATTATTACTTTCAATCTTTGTAAAATAGAACTGAACTGGGTCTTAATTGTTTTATTTTAAATTGTTATTAATTCTAAAATAAGATATTTTTAGGTTTATAGATAGGAATAAAATTATATTTCAAAATATTTCTTATAAATAAGGCATATTTTGAGGCATGTCATAGCATTAAAAAATGTCTTTCTCAATATAATTAAGTGAAAAGCAATAGCGAAAAAAAATTAATTTAGTTTTAAAAAATTGTTTTTTAAAATCGCATGAATGATAGAACATAATATTAAAAAAGTTGCATTAAGTTATTTAAATATTTGTTTCATAGTCAAAAAATAAGGAAAAATCATCAACAAAAAAATTCAACAATAGTTCTTAAATTTGGAGTTGATCACTTCAGAGTACTATTTAGAAATAAACCACAACTCGAAAATCATTCATTTTTATTCTTCTTCATCAGATTTGTTCATTTAGAAGAAACTCAAAAACCTAAATCCAAGATAAAATATTTTTATGTTTATAGATAGAATAAAATTATATTTCTTGAGATTATCTAGAAATTAGGAAATATTTTGAGGCATGTCATAGTATTAAAAAACGTCCTTTTAATTAAAATTTAGTGAAAAGCAATAGCGAAAACAATATATTTAGTTTAAAAAAATTGTTTTTAAAATCATATGAATGATAGAACATAATTGAAAAAGTAGCATTCAGTTACTTAAATATTTGTTTCCTACATCAAAGTTAATGAAAAATCATCAACAAAAAAACTCAACAGCAATGGTTTTTAAATTTGGAGTTGATTATTTCAGAGTACTATTTAGAAATAAACCACAACTCGAAAGTCATTCATTTTTATTCTTCTTCATCAGATTTGTTCATTTAGAACAAACTCAAAACCCCCCATTAGCCATATAAACACTTTCAATATTAGGCTTAAGAACAAGCACTATATATTCGCTTTGTTCTAATCAAGTGTAAATAAAAACTAAATAGCAATGAGTAAAACTTTCTTTGCCTATCAACACAAAAGCTCGCTTTTCCTAATTTCGACCGTCAGCATTCGATGGGTGATTTGTCGACCATTTTCGGCTGTCCCATAAAATTGCAGATACTGCGAGAAGCACTTATTTTGTCCACAAACCAAAGCTGTCAGTAAAGAGGATATCTTTCCTATCAAGTATAAAAGATAAATTTCATTGAGGTCATATATTTAAGTAACCGGAAGTTATAACTTATGTTCTCTATTGTAGTAAAATTATTTTTTCAAGCTATTTACCTGAAAAATTAATAACTAAAGCTATTAAAATATTATCATATATCATGATTACATTTTACTTTTTTTTTAAAGTTTATAGTTTAAGAAAATTATTTTAAATCAGTTTATTTGTTGTAAAATTAAAAAAATAGATAACCTTGATAAACATAATTTCGAAGTTCGAGAAAATTGAGTTTTTCCCAAACTGTTTATGTCTACTAGTTCCTTTTTCTGTATTTTAATGCTGATGTGAGTTTTTTTTTACTTTTTTTATAAAATATATATTATTAAAGTCATTTACAGGCTGTCATTGTAAATCTATGGCAGGAAATTAATTTTTAAATCTTTCAAGATAAGCCCATAGTCGATACAAAGATTTGTATCAACTACATAGAGAATTATATTTATATTACAACCAAATCAAACAATTCCAAAAGGTAATCATTGTCGGAATCAAAATGAGTTAATGTCTTAAGTCACAGATTTAGGCCATATTATAGAATTCCGGCCATTATGTATTAATACGCTCCATACAATTAAGCCCACAATAGATTTCTGGCTAACTCTACACAGCATAAAACGGTACATAATTTTAACTAGGTTCAGAATTGGGCACATTCGATTCACCCAACGATATTTGTTGACGGGGGACCCAGCACTATTTTGCTCCTTGTGTAACATCCCTATATCTGTTTTACACATTCTTGTGGAGTGTCTACGATTTTATTTCCAGCGCTTTGCATGTTTTCAGAGGTCTCACCCTGAATTGGGCGAATTGCTGTCCAAACCCCCGCATGGTGGTTTGCTAGTTTTTTAAAAAATATTAGTTTTTAGAATCATATTTAAACAAGATTCTAAAACTAAACATTTAACCACTGTTTTTAGCATAGTACCGTACCTTACATCATTGTTAAGCTTTTTTATAACTCATAAACTTAAACTTTAAGATAATTGGATTTTGTAAACATTCCATATTTTGATTTTATTATAAATTGATTTTAAACTCGAGAATGGGACGCAGCTTGGCCAAAAATGGCTTTTGTGCCATAACACAACGAATTCAACTCGACTCGACTATCAGGAACAACTGTGAGCAAAAACTCCTGGCGTATCTAAAGGTATCATGTTTAAAGTCATAACAGCATACAAATAGTGAGGCAAGACATTCTCGGCAAAGTAAAATAATGGGAACAAGGAGTAGCTGAGTAAAAGAAACCAACAAATATTAAAAGGGATTTAATATTAAAAAAACGACAGGCACAGTGAAAATCAAACTCAGTCAGCATCTGGATCACCATTGCCAATAGTTACAGATAGAAGATATTTTCATAAATAGAATATTTACGGCATTGTACAATTTCCAAAGACACTTGCCACAGATATTAATATTAAACGTTATCTACAAGGATACCAATCCTCCAAATCTGGACTTTTAATTGAAGGAAGGCAGTTATGTGGTCAGACGAACCATATCTTACAATTTTTCAAACAATACGAATGATGTGCGTTATGAGAACACTTGCTCAAACGTATGATCGTAACTTTCTCATTCCAACAGTCAAGAATGGAGATGGTTATATCAGGGAAATGGCAATCGTGTCTTACTTTTTTCTAGTCTCGAAAAGAAGGATTCTATTGGAGAATATAGAAAATTTATAGATGCCAATGTCTGTCCTATAATGTAAACTTCCTGCAGGATATTAAATTTTTCAAGATAATAATAGATAGTCCTATACATACAGCGATACTTATCCAATCTTGATTT
>JAOUZG010041683.1:2549770-2559945 GCA_026289955.1 Argiope argentata
TTAATATAAAAAATACATACAAGCCATTAATAAACAATAAAATGCTCGTAATATAAAAAATACAAGCCATTCATATACAATAAAATGATAAATATTTCCATTGAAATTTAAAACTCTAGTATCTTTCGAATCTTTTGTAAGTTAAATTTAAAATAATAATCGACTTACCATGTAAAGTAGAAAGCATATTTGCCCGTTCAAACATAAAACTTGAATTCATTTTTTATTCACCAGTCTTCCATCATAAAGCACTGAATACATCCTATTCAAATCTTATGCATTACTTGACATTGTTGTAGGGAATAAATGTGCCAAGAAATACAATACCCAGGAAGACAAGACGAATGACTTACTGAAACTGATTATGTCAAACCAACTGCAGCATTTTATTAAGCAATGTTCACACGAGACCAACTATTCCGGGCAATAGAAGGTCGGCCTACCTCAGGAAGATCACGTGACCACATTGGACAATGGCGAACAGTTGTCCCGATGATATAACCATTTTCCCTTCTATCATTGCGGTCGCATGACTTCCCTCAGGAATGCTGGATATTCACTGTGTGCAATAGTTGCCCTCATGTGAACGCTATTTTATGAACCACTTATCCAGCAACTGAGTTCAAATGAGGCCAGCTGCTGTGTCCAATTGAAAATTACGCCTACTTCAAGAAGATCATGTGATACCAATGGAACAATGGTAAATGGCTGTCTCGTCGGGACAAATATTTGCCACTGTCCCATTCTGGCCACGATATCTTCCTGAAGATAAACTAGAGCAAATGCTGCTTTTGAAAGCTGACGGATGGCAACAGAAAAATTGCTGACGCAGCTTATAAGACAAGACATTTGAATAAAAAATACATTTTCTTCACCGTACGTGATTAAGTTGATAAATTAATAGTAGAAAAGAATTTAAAATGTCACAAATTAGAAAAAACTGATATTTTACACCAAAATGATGGAAAATGTTATTTAGGCTTTCCTTATTTTTACTTATAACTATCTTAATTTCAGATTTAAAAAAATATTAGAAAGTATCACCGAGTTTTTCGATCCAAACAATATATTAAAAAATTCAGATTATGTCTAATCTACGAATTAATGATGCTTTTATGTCTAAATGATTCAGAATATATATATTTCATGGTAATCTGAATTCTGATTGAGAGCTCTGTATTATTCATTAAAAAATTTCGATCGGTGATTCAGACGCACATTTTATTTCTACTGAAAAATTTTTCCTTGGTTAAAAAAAACTCGAATCATGTATAATACAAATCAGCGATATCTCAATGTTTACGTAATTCAAAACACAAACACCTCAAGCTAACGTGGTTCAAATTATAATTTGAGATTAATATTTGTTTGTTATGAGTCGAATACTGCACATTTTCGGATTCGAAAATCCTTAGTGCTTTTGAGAAAATGTCTGTACTCGTTTGTTTAGGTTAAAAAAGAGTGAGTAGAGCCGGCGTCCAGGCACAGAGGTAGCACGTCTTCCTCGTGATCTGAGAGTCCCAAATTCGATTCCCTGTTAAGGCATGATTATTCTTCTGTGAAATGAATAATTACACCCCTGTATAAAGGGGCTGTGCAAGCCAATGTGATAAATGTGTGTCATCTTCATATGAGGTAGAAATCAGATTTCTGCCCTCGGGTGCTCAAAGGTCACCCTTAGAAGTTACTTCACCCCTCCTTCAGTTGTAAAGCAGATAGGTCATCATCATCATCGTCAGGAGATGGGCAAAAACATGAAAATTTTACTTTTGGTAATTGAGTGAATTCAGAATATTAGCAAAATTTCAGGACCTTAATAACTGCTTACCTTTTTACCAACTACCCCTTAGCAAAGTATAAGAGTCTAAAAGTATTGGTCTGAGTATTTTGAAACTTTGACTGTATCTCAGAACACTCTTAACTTCTAGAGGGAAAATGCCGGCTTTCTGGCACAGAGGTAGCACATCTTCCTCGTGTTCTGGAAGTCCCGGGTTCGAGTCCCGGTTGGGTCATGGTTGTTCTTCTGTGTACTATCTGTGAGGTGTGTGGCTGTGCCCTCCTGTAAAAAGAGGCTGTGCAAGCAAGTGTGATGAGTGTGTAGCTAAGTCGAACTCTTGGCCCTAGTTGGCGCTACTTCAAAAACAAGAGAAGCTCCTTTCGGCTTAAATCTGCTGCTGTACCATCAGGGGCCTTGACCATAGCAAGTGCCATAAGTAACAACAACAACAGAGGGAAAATGTTCCTTTTATCTATGTATACACAACTGAAAGTCAGTTAGCTTGTTTGTTTCTTTATCTGTTTGAACCTTTCGCCCTTTGATATATATGAATGAAATTTGACACACCTTTTTTTAAACCTATAATGATTAGCTAGGCTACTAACCCTCTGACAGAGCAATTTTTAAAAATCACTAATTAAATGCAATTTTTTCAAATAAGTTCAAATGTCTTTCAAAAAAAATTAACGGATACTATATGTTGCACTATAACAAGTGATATAATAAAAATCAGTAATGGCAAAAATAAAAAAATCCAAACTGTAAAAAACGGGAGAGGCAATAGAAAAGGGACTGATTACTCACCCTTGGAAATCTCGAGATAAGCAAGTGGAGGATTAAAATGTTTCTATGGCTTTCTCAAAGAAATGAAATGAGGTTTGAAAGATAAATTTTTACACCTTTAGTTCTAAACAAATCTCCGAGAAAAAATAATTTCATATCTACCAGAAATTTAACAACTTTTTTTCACATCTTGTTATCCCATTTTTCCCATAGTTGCCTTATTTTTCTCTCATTTTTGGAATGTCTATTTCATCCCACTTATAATATTATTCATAAATTTATTTTATTATGTACTCACATATATCCATCACACGCTATTGCCATGTTTATTTCACTTGCTACAGACATTTTTATTTTTACTTTTTTAATTCTCGGAGTGGTGAAATTACATTTGGTGAGTTTACAATAGGTCAATTAGAAGATGGCCAATAAAACAACGCTCTCGCATAAAAGCACGCATTTATGTTTGCCACAGTTTCCTAATATAGATTCAGGTTTATAATGATTGCCTATAAATTGCCTTTTTGAAGTCCCTAAATTTCTTTTTCACTCCTCATCATATTAAAATGGTGATTATTTACGCAAAAAAGCTTGTGAAAATAAGAAAAAGGTCAAAATGCATAAATTTGGGGGAGAAATGTCAAGTAAAATGAAAAAAAGACTATTAATATGTTTGAATAAGATTGATAATTTCATCAGTTTTAAATGATCTTTTTGTTAATAATACAAATTAACGGTCTTTAAAATTTCCAAGGGATTGAACATAGGAATTTTCTATGGCTAGTTGATATAAAATAATGCGATATTTTTTATCATTTTCTTATAAGCATATAAATACAAAAACAAGTTTAATCTTGATTATTGTGAATAGTATTTTTTATATTTTATTCCGAAGAATTATTCATTTAATTAATAAATCAATTCAGCGAAAATATTTGAGTAAATGTAAGCACATAGTTTTGTAAATAGTGTTCTAGAAAATTTCATTGCATTCTTGAGTACAATATTAACAATTTCAGAATAAATGAACATAAATTAATATTAGATATCTACCTTACCTTAGATGTCTGCTTGGTCAATTTGATGTCTCGAAGACATATTTCTTTTATTATTTACCTCTCCAACTTTCTTGAGCGCGAAATATATAAAGAGAAAATTTTGTAATCTGTATTTAAAAAATGAACTCAAGATTTCCATACCTATCCACATTCCTAAACTGAGTCCGAAAAAAAACATTTGTCGCGATACGAACCTGCGACGCTAGTGCGGTAACCGAGTAACATGACCACAACACCAAAAGTCGACTTCGGTATCGTGGATGTTATCTGTCTTATAAGGCTAGCGGCACACATTTTTTGAATAATTTCTGACTATTGTCCTACTTATCTGTATGTAAACAAACGCTATAATTTAAAAATATATTTTTGAGCTGATTGGATGACATTTGTAGATATATATCCCATTTTTTAAAAAAACTCATTTGCAGAAATATGTCTGTCTAATTGCTAGGGAACACTGATAATAGAGATGCAAGGAATTTTATGGATATTTCGTACATATTTATTCAACAAAATCATGGATACATATAAAATTTTGGATTATTGTTAAAACAAGGGATCATTTATTGATCCGTGTAATCAAGAATATGTGTAGGCTACAACTCAAAAATCGAACTCAGAAGGCAAATTTTGTACTTACTTTTGTGATTAAAATTTTCGAATTGAGACTAATTTTATTTTCTACAGCAATGTTAAAAACAGATAATCAAAAATTCAAACTCAGGTGTCTAATCTTGGGGGAGTCCCAAAATTCTCATTTTTGCAACCTTGGGAATGAAATTCGAGCGCTCATATCAAACATTGCATAACCCTGGTCCTTCATTCGTATATCTGGGACAAAAGGTATCATAGGAAGATATTGGTAATACATCTTCTTTAAAAATAAAGCTCATAATGAATGGATAATATCCTGAACATCAGTGGCAAATTTTAATACCATAGGAAATTATAGAAGTCCGCTGTTTGGCGACAAACATGGAGGACCGAACATATTCAAGTTTCTTAATAATAGCGCCTTTAACGCCAAGTTCTTACACTTTTTCACTAAGATTCAATATTCACTCAAGGGAGCTATAACAAACAAAATCAAGATGAGAGTAAATCAATTTAATTGCACTCATGAGAGTAACAAAATGAAATTTTTCTTCAGATTAGCGATCTCTGGACGTTTTGAGCTGTTATGATTCCTTAATAATGCTTTTCTAATTCTGTATATCAAGTCTGTTTTGTGTCTGTTTGTGTTTGTATTTCATTACATTTATTTTGTGTTTTACACACAATAATATACAATTTGGCATCTTTGACTCTTTTGAACTTATACATCCATTGGAAGTATTTTTCTTTCGGATCATTTTTTTTTCGTCGCGACATTACTGTAAGAAACATTTATGTAATAAATTAATGTGGCAAACTAACACTGTGGGAAACATGGATTAAATATCCATCATAATATAAAGTTTTTTTTTTTTTTGAGAAAAATGTGAATACCAAATTATACATTAAAGCTTCACCTAAAATTGCTAAAGAAAAATCATTCCATTGTAATCTTTAGTTAGTAAGAAAATTTGATAAAAAAAACTTGTAGAAAGGACAAATAACCTTGAATTATGCACAATAATTTAAATAACGTAATCCAATTTATGATTTAAAAAAGATTTAAATGAAATCTGCTTTGCATATTTCAATGTACCATATCAGAACATCATTTCTTGAATGGCCAAGCACCACGTGCTCGTGCGAGTTAAATTATATTTTCATTCATTTTAATCGTTTCATTGAATGAGTCACTTTAGTATTGCAAACGACCCAAAAAAACTTTGTCCCGCATTTATTGTTTTAAAAAAAATATCACATTTCCTTTTTATTTCATTTCATGATTATCACGCGCTCAAAAGGACATTTTTCTACGTTTTATTTGCTGTAGTCATTAACTTAATTTTTTTAATCAGAGGTTTCGTAAATGTGATGGCCGAGTGTTATTAAAAGCTGCTTTTTTGGGATGCTCGTGTAGGTAATAAAATTTCAATTTTTCACCTGCGGATTTTTGTTGATGCTCATTCCCAAAATAACATCATGTTTTGACATGAAAACAAACATGTTTAATTTAAAAACCTAAATAAGACCTTTTTCCGAGTGTTTCAATTTACGGCTCCCCAGGCATTTTACAAATTTTCAAGTATTGGTTTCAAGATATCGGGAACTTTTTCTGTTAGGGCCTTATTAGAATTCTCACGACACTAGATATTTTTTGACGACAAAAACCTCCATAATTTTCCAAATAACATTTCAAAATTATTTCAAACTTCTAAATTAATCATTCGAAATACGTTTTAAAGACTTCTACATATTATCGAAGACTTCCACACTCTAATTTATTTTAAAGTTCAACATCTGGTATTGTATCAAAAGAAAAGAGAGGGACTGTTATGAATCTGACCAAATTTCATAACCACGTTTTCCTCAATTTTTTAAAAAAGTAATGCAACTATTCAAAAAAAAACATTTGTTTCATTTTTTTTCTAACGAAAGTTATAATTAAACTGAAAGAGGGAAATGCAAATTATACCAGTTACCTAAATTAGAATAAGGAATTTAGTAAATAAAATAGAGATTTATATAAACAAAAATTTAGTCGATTGTATATATGATGGCATTTATCTAAAAAATTATAGTTTCTCAACAAATTAATTCTTTTTACATCTTTTTTTAATTCTTAAATGAGGCCGTATAACGTTACGAAACATTATTCCAATTAGTTATTTAGTTACTTTAGTAAGAAAAATCACTGAATAAGTAGTCCAAAACTTTCAAAGATTCTGATTTTGTCATTTTTTCTTTTATATGAAAGCTCGTGAACTCTGCATATCTCCTCAAGAATTTCATCTCCACTCCCAACCTTCAAATCCAAGTTAAATACGGCATATTAATCCAAGTTACATATGCGGCTTCAGATACGTCATCGAATTTCACTTGCCCATTTCAACACTTAAATTTTATGAGAAACCAAAAAAATTTATCTTCGCAGGTACTTTCTATAGAAAAATCCCTCGGCAGAATTGGACAACAAATATTATTGGACCTATTTCTAAAAAAATTCACAATAAGGTTCAAAATTCCCGTCAGTCCAACATCAATTTTTGCTTAGTTGATTCCTGTTCTCTTTTGCATGATTCAACAAAACAAAAATTTGCCATAACCTTCATCAACCGGAAAGACTTCACCAATTTTTATCACCATCGTCACAATTTTGTCACTTTGAAATTCACAATAATTTAATGTCACTGTAAACTTATAAAATTTAAAGAATAATTTAAAGAAAAAAAAGACCAAAAAATTTCCGGTTGAGAAACTTTAATTCAGATTTGAATTATTTATATTTTGAATGATTTTGGGGCAAATTTGAGATTAAAAGAGTTTAGATTTTGGTTAGATAGTTTTATAGAAGCAAAAATGATACTTATTATTTATATTTTATCACAAAAATTGGAAAAGAGAAATTTTATTTATCAATTATTATCATCATTTGTATTAGATATGGAATATATATTTATTATAGGTTTATAACATCAAAATTGATGCTTTTTATTTATATTAATTAAAAAGATTTAGATAAGTGGAATTTTAATTATCAAATATTATCATCATTTTTATTTAATATGGATTATATATTTATTTAATCTTTTAAATAAGTCGCATTTTTAGTAATGGAAGGATTTTTGTGTACACACACTATACAACGACACTACCACTTTCGTCTCAAAATTTGAAAAAAACATTGTTTTAGCGCTATAAAAAAATTGGATTATTCCATTGCCTTAAATGTTTAAAAAATATATAGTAATTAAAAATAAAAAGATTAAAACGAAATCTCCTATTCATATTTTAAGATATCATATCAGAAAATCATTTCTTAAACAGTTAGGCACCACGTGCTCGTGCAAGTTAAATTATATTTTTCTTCATTTTAACTGTTTCATTGAATGAGTCACTTTGGTATTGCAAACGATCAAAAAAAAACTCTGTATCGCATTTATTGTTTTAAAAAAATCGCATTTCCTATTTATTTCATTTCATATAATCACGTGATCAAAATGACATTTTTCTAGGTTTTATTTTGCCATAGTCATTTACTTATTTTTTGTAAAGGCAATGGCAACAAGTTATTATAAGTTTTTTTTTATTCTCTTGCAGATAATATAATTTTTGTTTTTCGCCTACAGATTTTTGTTGACGTCAAAAACCTCATTCCAAAAAAAACATCATTTTCTGACGTGATAATAAGAAATTACAGAGGGTAATTTAATGTTATATTATTAAGTTTAAACTGGAAATATTATGTAATAGTTGAAACTATCATTAAATTTAAAAAGAACATGAAAAAGGGGCTTATGTATATTTAAGAAGTTTTTCTTAAAATATTTGATCCAGTTCTTCACTTCAAATTCTGAAAACAGCGACGCAAGAGAACTTCAAACTCCCGGGAAAGAAAATACTCCACCAAGATTTTAAATAACCAAGATCAATTACTCCATTATTAGAGAACGAGATAAAATTAGCCGGTTTTAGGACTTAAGAAATCTCATCGAAAGTTCTTAGAGTATTTCTTGATTTTTATGTTAATTAAGAGAAGTTTATATTCTTTTTATGTCTTAAGAGCATTAGGTTATCTATACTAGCCACATCTTTAATTAAAAATCTCATTACCAGGGTAAGAAAGTTGAGTCAACTCAGGGTCCTTGGGCCAAGATTTGCATTCACTAATAACGGCTAAGGACAAAGCTAAAATTACTTTTTCTCCTTTCGGTAAGTTTAAAATAAAATCGGAGGACGCTAGTTTGTACCCTGGAACTTCTTGCTTTTAACATTCTAAATGTAATTAAAAAAACGGTTTTTCTAAATTTTTCCCGAACATTGCAGGATTAGATGGGTACTTCCATGTTTGGAATGCTAAATTATTCTAAACAGGATTGAATAAGGTTCTGTAACTGAATTTTAATTGTCTGTATTGCTTATGTGTATTTTTCATAATTAAATAAAGCTTTTTATTAGTTTTTTATCTTTATTTTAGTGTTATCGAAAGTTGTAAACTGCTATAACACTAAATACTAAAAAATAATTAAACCATAAAAATATTAATATTTAAATGAATTTTAATTGCCTGTATTGCTTATGTATTCAATTGCCTGTATTGCTTATGTATTGCTTATTAAATTGCCTGTATTGCTTATGTATTATTTTTCATTATTAAATTAAGTTTTTTATTAATTTTCTTGTCATTATTTTAGGGTTATAGAAAGTTTTCAACTGCTATAACACGAAATACCAAAAATTATATAATAAAAGTTGTTAAATTTTGGATAAGAGTAATTTTAATTATCAAATATTATCATCATTTGTATTGGATATGGATTATATATTTATTTAATCTTTTGAATAAGTCAATCGGATCAATTTGAATAAATTCATTGTGCTGTTATTTTTTCTAGTTCAGTATGGATTTCTATTTTAACATACCAGAAATTTCAGTTTATGTTATTAAGCATTATTTTTGAACAGCATTCGGAAATTAAGGATTGTAAGTAGAATCTTGTTCAATGTAATGTTTCATTATCATTTCCGCACTATCCTAATTTCATTTTCGAGATATCGCAGACACGTGACAAGAATTAAAATTTGAGATACAATCATTTTCTTTCTGACTTTTATGAAGCGTTAATATTATTCTTCATAATAATATATTTCTTACAGAGATAATATATAATGTATAAAATGTTAATGATCAAAAGTTAATTATTTTTGAATGACATAACCATGATCTTATAATCTCAACTGTTAAAATATTTGAATATTTTTCTTAATACACAAAATGTTTATAAGAAAATAATATATAATTTTTAGATGAACGTTGAAGGGAATTTCCCCAGTTATCTTATTTTGGAAAAAAAGTAACGCATCAATAATTTCGGAAGAAATGAACTTCATTCTTCTTAATTTTTTTCAGTTTTGTAATGAGTAATATTTCTATAAGAAATCTGATTAAAATTATATATACATTATTTTTCGGAGAGCTGTCAATTTGAACACATTAGCATTTGTGAATTTGAATGACTTTAAACAACTAGCTTTAGACTGGCATGGTTGGTTGTCCCAGCGACTTTTAATTCATTATAATCTTAAAACCTTCATCATATGTATCTCAGGAAGTTTATGGCACCCTTAGTGGAATTTTTTCTTTTTATTTTAATACAAATTCTTTTGAGACAATTTAAAATCCAACAGAGTTTGGTAATGTCTGTTAATATACGGAAAAATATTTAAAACGCATGTATTTTTCTTAAGTTAGGAGCTCTCATAATAAAGAAAAAATAAATTTGAAATGTTATTTGAAGAATTATGGAGTTATTTGTGTATAAAAAACATTTTATGTCATGATAGTATTATTTAGGAATGGAAGAGGAAAGAATTCCCAAGAAACTTAAAACCAATTTTGCAAAACTCGTGAAACAATCGGTGTGTGTGTGTGTGTGTGTGTGTGTGTGTGTGTGTGTGTGTGTGTG
>JAOUZG010041683.1:2569394-2620224 GCA_026289955.1 Argiope argentata
ATATTATGACAAATTCCGTAATGAACCCAAAATTGGCGACAAGCAACTATTTGGAGATATATTAGATAATTTAATTTTTCAAAATTTTTACTTTTCTATCAAATACTCCAGAGTCTACCAAGAGTGTATAAAAATCTTGAAGTTATCGTCGATCAGTAAATTACTTCCTTCATTAAACAGATGTACCAATTACAGGTATTTTGACTGGAATATAACTATTAAGTTTTGCCAAGAAACCAAACAATTTTGATTTTGATATTTTTCAATGTTCTGTGAAAAATCTGGCATATTGAAGACAGGTTTATTCTTTTGTTTTTATCAATTATAAATAGAAAGACAAAACTGAAAATAAATTACAGATTTTCCCGTCTTGTTAAAAATCTATTCAATACACAAACCTTTCTAATTGGCCTTTATAATCTAACCTTTATAATATCTAACCTTTATAATAAACCTTTATAATATCTAATCTAAATCTAAACCTTTATAATAAAGCACAATGTGTGTGTGTGTGTGTGTGTGTGTGTTGGCGATGTACAGGCCAGACCGTTCAAACTACAGCTACCAAATTTGGTATATGTATACCTTGGGTGCCGGGAATGTGCACCTCGGAGCCCTTTTTTGAATTTTTTTATTAAAATTTTAATTAATTAAAAAATAAGCGAAATTTTGAAGTTTTTTCGCTATAAATTCCGAAAATATTACAGCAGAAAATGGATTTTCGCATCAAGTTAAAGCTAAAAAAATTAGCTTTTCAATGATACTAATGTTTTGCCCTATGAATTAAAACTCTATTTTTAATAAATTTTTAAACATTTAATTTAATTGTTTTTTTTCAACAATTTATTTCGCATAATATAAAATAAAAACAAAACTTTATCTTCTCGAGGATCTAAAAAAAATCAGCTTTTAATAAAATGCTGCCATCATATTTTCAGAAGTTCTGCTTAAAAAAAGTTAATTACTACCAAAAATAAAACAGAAAAATATAATTTTCATCACGTGATTATATGAAATGAAATAAACAGGAAATGTGATATTTTTTAAACAATAAATACAAGAGAAAACTTTTCTTGATCGTTTGCAATATCAAAATTATTAATTCAATTAAAATAAAATATCAAAATTATTATTTCAATAATAATAAAAATATATTGTAAAAGTGGGACAGTTAAAACTGAAAAAGAATTTTTAGAAAAGCACCAAACGATAATCTTCTGAGAGCGAGATTAATTATTAAAAAGCAAGAAATCTGAAACGAAATTGAAATTGATGTCATTTCAAAGAAACGACGGACAAAAAGCAATTGATAATAAGTAGAAGTAAAATATTTTTCCATTCGTGTTTTTTTTTAAATTTTAAAACAATAAGATATGTTTTGAAATGTTACTTTTACTTATGTGAAGAAGATATATTGTGCAAATCAAAGAATTCGCCTTCGTCATTGTAATTTATCTCCGCATTTTAATGAATCATGCCAAATAAAAACGCATCTGCCTTCAGCAAACCATATGTAATATTAAAGCTAAACTAATTAAAGTAGGTCAGCTATCTGAAAAAGAATCTTCTTTCAAACAAGCTTACGTAATAATTAACAATGCAAAATTTGTAAAAACATATAAAACTATTTTTTACCCGCATATTTCGGAGACATCAAAACTTTCTAACCAAAACAATATCATGTTCTCAAATGAGAAAAAATAAATCAACTATCATTCCAAATTAAACATATAAAAATGTCATTTTCGGCAAATGTCTGTATAAAATGAAACAAATATGAAACATGATATTTTTGGAAAATAAAGGGATGGAAACGTTTTCTATGATATTTTACTATACATATGTTTACTAATCCAATTAAACAGATTTATTTAAGGCGAATATGGCTTAACATCTACAAGGCATCTTCTGTAATCGGAGCCCAGCATCTAATTTTTTAATTATTTTGGGAGAGACATAAATCTCTTAACAAATGGTCTAAGTGAAATATATAATTATTAGATTGAGGGAAAAAATGCTGATGAATTAAATTTTTACATATACCTTCTGCTCTGTGAATCATATTTAATAAAATATGCTAGAGACAATAAGTCCTTAAAATAAAAAAAATTGGCACTCTAACCAACTAAATCAATCATGAAAGCTGATCGATATATGAAAACTTCAATATAACTATACGATAAACATGGCGATTTTAGATCACTTTATGAAGATCTCAAAGAAGCCAATCAGGGTTTCATCTAGAATAATTGGCCTAGAGTATGAAAATGATGATTGATCTAAACATGCAATATTCAGAATTGAATGAATCAGCCAGATTTGATCGCAGAAGATAGGATTGTTAATTTATTAATTTAGAAGTTGAAATATTAAAAATATTTTACAAATATGAATCTATAAGACCAAAGGAATTTAAACCATAATTTTTTGAAATACATTTATAAACCTAAAAAATGTTATTATTGAGAGCATTTATATACATCTAAGAATAAAATTAAACACTGAATGTTTCATTTAATCTGTGAAATGTTTGCTGAATAATTTCTTGAGATAAAACAAATTATTAAAAAGATTATAATGTTTCAATTTCTGTATTGAACATAAAACTTCAATGTCGGACTATTCTGCTTTCAGTTCTTAGTTTTATTTAAAGACATGCTTAGATTGAGTAAAGAGGTCTTTATATTAATTGAAGTTTCATCATTTTCAATTTAATTTAAAAGTGAATTTTACGTGTACTGATAGAAAATCAGAGAGAGATGCGGACTTCAAAGATAGGACTGTTTAAGGCCTACATAATAGTATAAGTGAGTTATATGACTATCGAAATTTATAGCTTAAAAATATTTTGCTGAAAAATTTATTATGAGACCAAGTTATATATAAAAATGACTTAACCCTTTAGTCGGCATTAATATTGGCGAACCGACTAGTCGCCAAATGCGGCTAGTATTCTATAAATTCTTCTGCAATTATGTCTAATTCACGCTTTGAAGCAATTTTAAGGCTGTTTCTGGATTTCTCTTGTAATTCTGGACCATCATCAAAAAATAAGAGTTCCGTTTTTTCTGGAGTGCCTTCTCCCAAAGTAATCCTCATACCAGTGAGATGATTATTTAAGGAAAAATGAGATAATTTATTGTAAATATTATCGAGAACTCATAAAACGATTGCAGTTTCGTGCATGAAAATGTTTTATCATTAAAGTTTTCAATATGATAGGTCTACATATTCGATAATCTTTAAATACGTAGATAAAAACTGTATAAGAAAAAGTTTTCCACAATTAGATGGTTGTGAAATGTAACAATTTGAAATTAGATTATTGTCTGTAAAAACTTTACATATCAATCAAATTATCAAATTTATACGGTATTGATTATTTTCTGATATCAATTATTTAAGATGTTGATGTTTTAATGGATTTTCAAAAGGCCATTTGATGTATCATAATTTAATGTTAAATTTAATAAATCTTTTAAGTTAAATAATATTGTTACGTTTTTAGAGTAGCAGGTTCGGATTGAATGGACTTTGTATGAGGACAGCACAAACAAATTTATTTACAACTATTTACAGTTATTTACAGGATAATTGATAAAGTAAAAATTTTAGATAAGTACAATTCAGGAGTCAACAGTCAATTACAGCGTAAATGCAAGTCTTACGCACGATAAAAACAGACTGCAAAACAGCTATCGTATAGCACAGCAACAGTAAATCACAGCGAGCTCAATAACACAGCGTTAACAGCAAACGCAAACACAGCTCACAAATCCTTTAGTCCAGCGAGACGCTTTTTATTTCAGAGCAAACTCCCAACTAACTAACTCACTCGCTAAGTGTTCGTTCTAGGGGCACCTAGCTCCGCAGGAGCTTATCCCCTGTCCTTTTTGGTAGAGAAGTGGTCTGGCGTTCTGGAATACGTTGCCCTCTTCGATGAGCCTTGAGGATGTTCAGTGTCTGGTAGCTGAAGATGGACTGGGCTGAGTTACGGCGGCAAGAAGTTCGATGATGAGGGAGTAGTGGCGACCAATCAGAAGGTGTCGGCGGTGTAGGAGTAGGTGGGCAGGTGGTGACGTTTCAGTAGCTGTTGATGGAGAGCGGCACAATCTAGCGGCTATTAGACTATTCCTTTCGCCAAACCAATCAAGCTGGCGCGAGGCTCCTCGCCAAACGTTGCCATCTTTGGCGGGTTTTCGTGCCGCTTGCCCGCTTGTAACAATATATAGAATGTAATATTCCTTCACTTGGATTTGATAAACACTGTTTTATATTTGAATCTGTATCTAATAAATTTAATAATAATATAAGATACACTAGCTTTCGGACAGTGTAGTCTGAAGGATCCTTCATATATCAGACCCTTTCACTATATTTAGTATGGTTTAATTTCATATAACTTACTTAATTAATATCTTATTTTGATACTAAACTATAGCTATCTTTAGCCTTATATAATGAAAGTTCAATCAGATGGCAAAGGCTACATTTCATTTAGAATCTGCACTCTCTAATTATTTACATTAACATTACTTCCAAGAAAGAACATATTGCTTTAGAAAAAAAAACATAAAATAAAATAAAAATTAAAAGGTAATAAAGAAATAATTATTTATTTAAAAATGTTGCGTCAGTATTCAAAATAAAAAATTAAAGTAACAGAAGCCGGCTTGCTGGCACAGAGGTAGCGCGTCTGCCTCATGTTCTGGAGATCCCGGGTTCGAGTCCCGGCTCGGGCATGGTTGTTCCTTTGTGTGCTATCTGTGAGATGAGTGAATGTGCCCCCCTGTAAAAAGGGGCTGTGAAAGCGTATGTGTGTGTGTTTCATCTTCATATGAGCTAGAAGTCAGACTTCTGCCCTCGGGTGCTCAGGGGTTCAAACCCTCAGAAGCTACTGCACCCCTCTTTCCGCGGTAAAAAGCGGACACGACATCATCATCAAAGTAACAGAAAACAATTATCCAGATACAAATTTGGTAGACAAGTTGATATTGCAATATAAAAAGGAAATAAAATATGGAAATAAATAATTTATCAATCATGAAATAGCAATATAAAAAAATAAAAAATAAAATAAGGCAGATGAAGTTGTTGTTCATTAGAACAACAGTTGAGGTTTGCTTTGCCATTATTGTTTGAGATATTTAATTAAATTTACTATCAATTGCTTTTTGTTTGTCGTTTATATGAAATGACGTCATCTTCCAGGTTTTTTTTACATCTTCCAGACTTCTTACTTTTAAATAATTCAACTTGCACTCAGAAGATTATAGGGGTTTTTTTTATTATTCTTTTTCAGTTTTAACTATCGTAATTTTGTAAAACGAGACATATTTATTCTTTAATGATATTATAAACTCATTCTTATTAATTCTATATCTCAAAATAATGTAATTATTAGAATGTAATTTTAACATCAATCTGCATTACCTTCATTGGATTTCATCACATTGCTTCCAATAGCTTCCAGTAATAGTGACTCATTCAATGAAGCAATTAAAATGAATAAAAATATAATTTAACTTGCACGAGCACGTGGTACTTGGCCGTTCAAGAAATTATATTCTGTCATGATACGTCAAAATATGCACAGCAGATTTCATTTTCATCTTTTTCATCATTTTGTTTTCTGCTGCTTATGTTTGTTATTCTAATTTGTAATGTGTCATTGAGTTTTTTTATTCAATGGGAAGAATATATTTGTACTTATATTTCCGTGTCCTTTGTTTGAGTGATATAGCATTTGAATGATATCAGAGAACCAAAAATTTGTTTCTGAAGAATTATCGGGTATAAATTTTTGTTATTAGTACCTAATTGAAAAATTTCGTTTGCTTTGATTCGTTTAAAAATCATGTATAATAATAGTATTAAAAAGTAAATTGAATGAAAGGCAGAAGTTACAGTTGAATAATTTTGCTTTTTAAGAATTTCTTCCTAAAGAATTCTAGGTTACGGAACAAAATTGTTGAGAGAATCTGTTGTGTGATTAATTATGATAGTATTTCTTTTCAATTTTTAACCACCTTTGCTGATTGCTGACTTCAGAAAATGATTAATTTCTTCTGTACTTGCCTTCACAACCGTTGGAAACTAACTGGTTCATCGGGAATATTGATTGCTCACAATTAAATTATTTATGCATAATTTAACGTTCAAGACTTCTCCAAGGTAGAGAGCTATTAAACGCATAATTGCCCTAATCCATCTTTTAAGTTTCGCTGTACTGCAACTTGAAGTTTTTTTGTACATCTTGTAAACTACAAGGACATTAGAGGAAATCCTTCTACTTTAACTTTCAAAATCAAGTGAAAGTCAAGTGATTAAATATTTGATGGTAAAAGGAGAATGGCTTGAATATTATATTAATAATATAATCTATTAGGCAAAAAGGCAAATAGTATTTTTAAAAATTGAAAAAGAAATATGGAGTACTTTGACCAATTATTAAATTGGCAACATCGAAAAGAGAAAATTTAGATTTTAAAATCCTTTCTTGGAAGAATATTTTCGAAAATTTTCTTAGAAGAATTTCAAAACTTTGGTACGTTTCCCATAATTAATATTTTAACTGGAATCTCTGAGATGGACATTCCTATCTTCCATAGTAAATACCTGCAAAATTATTTAGCTGCAAGTCAAATTATTTCACATGTAGAGCAACAACGTACACAAACACTGAAAAAGACAAACATGCGATCATCTTTATTATTTGAAAAAAAGTTTATTATAAAAATAAGCCACTTTATGAAAAAAATTTCCTTTCATTTATAATTATTCATAAACATATAAATAAACAGCTTTGTTTTCCTAAAAAATATATAGTGATCATCGAGTCACTTTTATATTCTTAATAAACAAATTTATCCAGGAATGTATTACAGTTAAAAGATAACTCCTTCAACAAACAAAAATTGGATCAACGTAACTTAATAAATTTAACAATTTAGCTAAACATAAAAATGAATCAATTTAATAATATTAAATGCATTTATTATTACTTGATTTAATTATTCCTTAGAGAACAATGTACTTTAATTTTATATTAGTATAAATTTAGACTTTCAGAAAACTACGAAAATTTTATTAAAAAAGAAATTTAAAGATCAATTACAGAGGATGTTAAGAAACAGACTCAAGGCGATAGGGAGATAGTTTCAATTATATAAAAAAAGTTAGGCCATGCCATTTCAAATTAGGAAAAAAACATTAATAAAAAAACCAATTTATTATTTTTATTTAAATATGTAGGAATTCTAGAACAAAGTATTTAAGAATGAATGCCATCAGCCAGTTCATCAATCTAATAAGGAATCTTCTGCTAGCTACTTCCACAAGTTCTAGTTATATTTATAGTGAAGTTTGGAAGTGATAAGAATTAGTGATTTAAGCATAAATGCCATCAGTCAGTCTGACAATCTAATAAGGAATCTTCTGCTGGCTACTTCCATAAGCTCTAGTGATAAGTATTTATAGTGACGTTTGGAAGTGATATGTGATTCTAGAACAAGTGATTTAAGAATGAATGCCATCAGTCAGTCTGTCAATTCTAATAAGGAATCTTCTGCTGACTACTTCCACAAGTTATAGCAATAATTATTTGCAGTGAAGTTTGGAAATAATATGTGATTCTGGAACTAGTGATTCAAGCATTAATGCCATCAACCAGTCTGTCAATCTAACAATTAATCTTTTGCTAATTTCTTCTTAGCTACTAGCTAGCGATAAGTATTTACAGTGAAATTTGGAAGTGATTTGCTGTATTTTTGACAGTCGATGTGCACCAGTGGATCTTAGGTTGAAATCTCTATATTGTGAGACTACCATGATTTAAATATAATAATATTTTATTTTAATTAGATATTTATTTCTGCTTGAAATCAAGCATTTTAATAATCACCCCACAAACTTCTTCGTATTATATGGGAGTCAGATCATACACCATAGTTTATGAAAAATTCCAGAATTCCTGATTTAAAATTATATGACGTCTTTAGAATATAAACCTCATATGAGCAAGTTTCATCCTTGTATGAGCAAGAACTCCTGCACTCGGGAGCTCAGGGGTCCATACCCTCAGAAGTTACTGCACCCTTCTTTCCGTGGTAAAAAGCGGATACGACATCATTGTCATCAAAGTAATACAAGTGCAACTAAGCTGTAAAGGGACTGGACTTGACTGATAAAAATTTATGAAATTGCGGTACCTGGTTCAATCCATTTATAGTAACTGTTATTCTATTCATTTCTATCAATACAATCTAAGGGATTTTTAGACCTATAAATGAAAATGAATAGAATTATTCTCATTCCCCTACGTTTTATTTCACTTTATGCTTACTAATTAAAGGAGAGAAGAAAAGTTCTGAAAAGGTGCTTTATTGTAAGAATATAGATTTTTCCTTTTCCTTACCAATAAATATTTTTGCTGTTGTTAGAACTAAGGGCACTTACGATGGACAAGCACGCTGACAGCCGTCAGTGATTTTAAGCCGAAAGGAGCGTCTCTTGTTTTTGAAGTAGTGCCCACTAGGGTCAAGAGTACGACTTAGCTACACACGGACGACATTCATCAGCACTTCCTTTTTTTCAGAGATGAGCACATTCACACGCCTCACAAATAGTACACAGAAGAACGACCATCCCCTACCGGGACTCGAATCCGTGATGTCCAGTTCATGAGGAAAACACCCTACCTGTGTACCAGGATGCCTGCCCCAATCGATATTAATATAGTTAATCAAAAAATAAATATATAATAGGAATTATTTAAATTTTTCGTTTAGGTTTCACTTAATAAAAGCGTCATAAAACTATTGAAAACAAAATTCAATAATTTAGACAGCATTATTTACAACAATTTTAGTTCAGTTTCCTTTCTAAATATTTAAAATTCATTTAATAAATAGATATAAAATAATTGAGTGTTATAAATTATTATTAATTGAAAGTAACCACCACTGAAGGCATATATCTATTTATTAAATTACACATTCATTAAATGCAGACTATTTATTCTCATTTATCAATAACTAATACAATTTTGTTTCAGTTAATTTTATATGAAATTTTCTTCAATAATAAAACTATCCATAGGTTTTATAACCTCTAAATAAGAAGTTTGACGAAACAAACAGCGATATTATATTATGCACTGTCCATGTCATTCTAAACGGATATGGGATACATTTTGGAATTAAGAAATTAATTTAAGATGCCTTCCAAAGAAAGTTAAAAATTGCAGAATGTATCGAACTAATATATCGTATATATGAAGTGGAACTTTCCATATAAACACTTAAAACACAATTAAGAACCTTTCATCCTTCACTAAAGTAATTTAGTGTCTCGAACTGGAAGATAACAATCCGACCCTGACTGGACAAAATGAGTTCAGAAAAGCCATTTCTTTAATTACGCGAGAGATGCTAAAAACAAGACAAAGTTCCGGCGACACAAATGCGGCAATATCCGATTTTATTTTCAATTGATCGAACGGAGAAAAGTAATTACACTTTTGTCTCTGGCCACTATCAGAGCATGCAAATCTTGCCTCAAGAACCTTTGAGTTAACTCAACTTTCTTATCTTGGTAATGAGAATTTTAATTAAAGAAATGGTTTCGTAAAGATAATTCTAATACTCTTTTTAAAAAAAAAGATTATAAACTTAGCTTTATTAACATAAAGGGCAAGAAATTGGCTGAGAATTTTCAATGAATTTTCTCAAAGTGTTAAAGTTGGCTAATTTTAATATTTATAATCTTTTTGCGAAATCTTTAACAGAGAAATTATCAAACTTGATTTTTTTTAAAAAACTTTTTTCTCGACAGTTTGCGTTTGCCTTTTCATTTTTGATAATGGTCTAGATGAAATTCATCAGAAGAACTTGTTAAACATGATGAAGGTTACTGATGTTCTTTTTTTATTTTTTTTTATTTATTTATTTTCATTATTATTACATGCTCAATTGTAGCACATAAATTATAGCTTAAATTATAGCTTAGCACATAAATTATAGGTAAAAGAGGATAGTTAATTTTAAACACGCTCTTTTATAAAATATACATTTAATATATTTTGAATATAGAATTTTTTTATTGTTATTGTTATTCTAACAATGTAAAATAATCTAGAACAAATATTATTAAACTTCTATAGAAAAAATAATTTTGTAACTATAAGAATATATTGTATATTGTATATTGAATATCTTGATGTAGATTAATACTAAGATTGCTAAAATTATCTTAAATTCTGTAAAGAAGTGTTGATTGATCTTTGAATAATAAAAGTATATCAATTTGGAAAAATCATTCATAAAATTCTGTTGAAATATTTGAAAATTATGAATGAAATGTAATGAATTATATAGAAAATTTGTTGATCATATATACATACACAGAAGGTAGGGATTATTCTTTTTACTCTATAATTATAAATGAATAAGAAGTAATTATTCATCTATGTTTAGGAATATTATGCCTACTCACTCTCTCATGGCACATGAGAAAACCAGAAAGAAGACTCGAAGAAGAATGGTACTGGAGAGTTGCATCAAATACCCTTTCAAGCAGCAAAATCCAATCCATAGTAAACCATATTCATAAATACCAAGACCTGTTCAATACCTACAATAGTTGAGCAACCCATAATCACCATTTGTTTCAGTATTCTTGTCCCCTCTATCGAGTTATAACTTCAGAAAAAGTTGAATAGATTCGTGTAAGATTTGACACCAATGGCATTCTCTCTGGAAATCCCTGAATATTGTAACGTCTCTTTTCTTTCTCTCTCTCTCTCTCTATCTATCTATCTATCTATCTATCCCATCTTGTGCTCATCCAACTGGTTAGAGCGTAATAGGCATCGGGGGCACCGGATGGCGTTATGTTATGTTTAGGAATATTATCTTTTCTGTTATATTTTTATCCATAGCTATTTATGAAAGCTCTTCTATATGTCGTAGGGTATTCATAAAATAATAATTCACCTTCGGCCACTTATTACTTTTGAGCCATTGATATGGGTGTGCAGATAAAATTCATAATATATAACTAAAGATTGCAAACAAACATAACAACATAATTAAAATTGAAACTACACCATCTGTATTATCTTTTTATGAATGCACGTATGTAAGAAATGAAACCAATATTTAACCCTTTATCTACTGAACTATGTTGCCATCAATCATTTTTGCACCAGTAGTTAAATTTCCTTGCTGTATAATCCCAGAGAACCCAAGAGAAAATTTTTAATTAATAGAAAGAAATATCCCAATGAATTTCATTACTTATTAAATCTTTTTCCTTCCTACTTTTAGCTTATATTAACTTCTTGCTATTTACGTTATGTTGACCGGATTTTTAGAATACCGTCGGCAAAAATAGTCATATTGCTAAAATATAATATAGATTTAAATGGTACTTTTAATGATCAGTAGATAAATGGTTAACCTTATTGAGACTCATTATATTCTATGGGTAAAGGAATCCTATTTTAAAAAAATAATTCTAGTTATTGGGATTTTTGGTGAAATAAAAGTAACATATTCTAAATCTGAATGTTGAAAAATCAAAAATATTTTGTAAATACATGTATTCATTTTTGAAGATAAGAAAAAAATTCAATTTCGACTAAAATTTCCTTAACTTTATAGTGCAATGATATAATTTTAGTTCAAATTTGACTTAAATTTTGCTAAAATTTATAACCAAGAAAATTTATAACCAAAGACATGATCATCCCAAAATTATCTCTCATGTTTGCGTTTTTCAAACCGAATATTTTGGGTAAATGACAGTTGCGATTGAACTGTTATTTAATAGTTCTGTAAAAGTATATTGCTGTTATTGTTTTTATTTATCATCCCCGTGACCAGCAAAGCTAGATCAGTTTCATGAACTCATTCACCCTGAGAAAGTCCAGTATCAAAAGGGTATCATGAACCAGGTCCTGTCTGGTAAGCCCCAGACCAGATAAAATGTGGTCAAGAGAGACCTGTACAGAAGAACATTTAGTGCAGAGTTTGAACTGTTTAGCAATTCTGACAAAAGTTATTGATAATAGATGGACACTAAAGAAACGGGAAAGAGCAGTTTGATCTCGTCTATTACTACCCCGAACCAGGGAGCACCCCCTTCCCAGGGAGCTTACTCTGATATCATGGATGTAACGGCGAGACCATCCAATTGGCCTTAAGGATATTGTACTGTACTGTAATAGGATATTTTATATCCTATTACAGTACATTACAGTACAATATTCTTTATATTGTATAGGATACAGTACTCGAATGTGTGGCGGCTGGCGTTCGTTAAATCTGTTGTAATCTCAAAGTCCTCCAAGTCGATAGTAATACCACTGGGAGTACTGGGTCAGAGGGGATCGTTCTCTGTTCCAGATCTAAATTATGATCTGAGATGCATGAATGTAGTCCGCCCCCTAAAAAGGGTTGTGACGTGTGAGTAGCTAAGTCATACTCTTGAACCCCAGGTGGCGCTATCTCTAAACCAAGAGACGCAAATTTCGGCTTAAAATCTGCTGATGTATCAGCGGGGCCTGTCCATGGCAAGTGCCATAAGAAACAACAACAACAGGATACAGTACAATATCCCTTCTATTGTATAGGATATTGTATATCCTATTACAAAATGAACTTTGAAAATTTATTCACTAAAATACTGTAAATAGACGAGAATTGGGCATTTTTTTTAATTTTTTGAAAGATTGATGCCAATATTAGGCATATAATTACATCAATAGTCATAAAATACCGTGCCAACTTTCATAAACATGATGAGTGTGATTTTGAGTTATTACATTAGTATGTTTTAATAATTATAGACCGACAGACAAAAACCGTTTGACGGACTTAAATCTAAATTTTCTGTTGTTGTTTAAGGCACTTTTTCAACCCCGCTGACAGTCAGCGATTTAAACCAATTGAGCGTCTCTCGTTTTTCAGTAGCCCCAGCTAGGACCAAGAGTACGACTTAGCTACACTCACACACACACATCACAACCCTTTTTATGGGGCGGATTTCATTCATTCATTCATCCACAGATTGTAATTTAGATCTGGAACAGAGAACTATCATCTCTGACCCAGTACCCTCAGTGGTATTATTCTCGACATGGAGGGCTTTGTGACCACAGCAGATTTAACAAGCGCTAGCCACCACACAATCAGGGAATCTTCGGCCGGTGAGTCCAACGCTCTACCAACCAGGTTATCCCGGGTCCAAATCAAAATTTGATAGCTATCTACACTTAAATGCTATTCTGCATATAAAATTTTATTATAAACGTCATCTGAATATATTTCCTTCAAAACCTTATAGAAATTACGAAATTTGTAATGTCCATATATCAAATTGAACTTGTCTAGCACAAAGTGTTTTTAATTCACCGCGTTAGAGACAGATATAACTTTGATTTTAAAAAGCTTTTAACTCGAAAATTCTTTTAAATATAGAATTAAAATTTTCAGGCTATTAAATATTTTTCAATTGTATTTTCTATAATAAAAACTTTAAAAATACTTAGCTTTTTAAAAAATTCCTTCACTTTATTCATTCAAAAAGTTTTTCTTTTAAAACCATTGGTTTTTTTTTCCATAAAATACAGAAGAAAAAACAAAATGTTCGAATTACAGAGAAAGAGTAAAAGTAAAAATATTTTCAATTGTATATTCTGTATAAAAAAAATAAAAGTTCATAAGTTTTTATAAAATTCATTCCATAAGTTTTTATAAAATTCATTCATTTAAATCATTAAGAAATTCGGTTTTTTTTTCAAAACTATTGGTTTTTCAATAAAATACAGAATAAAAACCAAAATGATTGAATTACAGAAAAATATAAAGGAAGGCAAAAATATAAAAATTCACTATCAACTTAAAATGAAACTCCAGAAAAATGCTGCGATACAAAAGGTCAACTTTAAAGGCAAAACTTATGTTTTATAACATAAAAAGGAATACAATATTATTAAGTGCCCTTTCTAAAATTCTATTCTTCTGGACAAAAGCCTTTACGAAAAATAAAAAAGTGATGGGACAAACACTTAAGCCAAGGGAACTGTTGGAAAAGAACAAACATTAAATTCTTCTTTTCCAACTTTAAGATCCGGATCAAAAATAGGAAAAATTTAAGCTCTGTAACAGAAGAGAGGCGATGAAACTAACAATGGTTTTAGAGGAGGGAAATTTTTACGAAAGTGAGTAACAAAAGAGTTAAGGTATTTTATTACAAATCCAATATTCGGATTTCAAATTTGTTGGTTACATATAAGTAAAAATGTTATTATAAAAGATTTCCTGAAGTTCAAATTTGCTCATAACTATAGCAGGAAATAAAAAAAAGTATTATAAAGTAAATTATGTATAGAAAACATACACATTGTCAAAAATCACCATTCAAAGTAAGATCTGCTTAAAGAATATGGGTTTTTCGATCCAATTTAGAAAGTATTAGTTCTTTAAATTATTGAAATAGTTTTTATTAATTCAAAAATAAAGGTAGTTAATTTTCTGAGGCTTGAGTGACTTGTATTAGACAAATTATTGAAAAACTTTGTTTCGTTTTTATGGATACTCTTTTCCATTTTTAATAACTTTTAAACAATATGATAACTCCCTGAATTTTTTTATTCAATAGTTAAGCTACTTGTACATGGAAGTTCCAGAAAAATTGGCACATCAATTTAATATCGTGTAGAGTCTCCACGAGCACGCAAAAGTATCGCAGCATGGCGTGGCATGGATTCAACTAATTTGTGAAGATATTCTGTGGACAATTCCCACCACGATTCTTGCAGGGTAGTCCCCAAAATCATGCCTATGCGAGGTGGTGGAAATCTCCTAAGCATCCCAGATATGGTGGATAATGTTCATGACGGGAGAATTAGGTGGCCAAGAGAGAGAAAGAAATTCAGACGAATGATCATCAAGCCCCTTGGTAGTTAATGTTGACCTGTGGTGGGTCGCATTATCCTGCTGGAATTGTCCATGTCCTTTGGATTGCACAGAGGAAATATATGCTGGCAAAGGATCAGAAAGGATATTAAACTACCCCTGACCAGTCATGGTCCAGTCTACATACATCAACGGTCCCATTTCATGCTAACTGCACTCTCCCCTTACCCCCATTGAGACTCCAGCAGCTTGAACAGTTCTTTGTAGGCATGAGGGATTCAACCGGGACGCCCAGATCACGGAGAATACGCACTACCCCTATGCTATGACGCCGGCACAGTATTTCATATATTAAGTATAAAGAGCATATCAATTTATAAAGTAATATTGTAAAATTCAGACGTTCAGTAGACAAGATAAAAAAAATTACTCTTAAAACGTAACAGGCATTTTCTTCTTAAAAGAAACAAAAATAATTTTTTTTAATAATTTGTAATGTTTTTCAAATCAAACTGAACTTGCGTTTTGAAATCTGTAATTATAATACTAGCATATTAATATTAATAAAGTTTCCATCAATTTAAAATCAATGTAATTTTTAGAAATGCTCTTCATAAATTTTGAACGTAATTTTACCTTAAATAATTTTCCATTGAAAGAACCATAAAAAAGCATCTAGGTGCAGTCCAGCTCTCGCACCATAGCGAATGTGCTATTAAAGGGAGGAGGATGTATTATCATTGTTGTGATTGCAGTTTTAAATAGATTAAAATGAAATCCGCCATGCACATTTCAATGTATCATGTCAGAACATCATTTCTTGAACGGCCAAGCACCACGTGCTCGTGCAAGTTAAATAATACTTTTATCCATTTCAATCGTTTCATTGAATGAGTCACTTTAGTATTGCAAGCAATCCAAAAAAAAACATTTTTCTCGCATTTATTGTTTGAAAAATATATCACATTTCCTATTTATTTCATTTCATATAATCACGCGCTCAAAATGACATTTTTCCAGGTTTTATTTGCTGTAGTCATTATTTTTTTAATCAGGGCTTTTGTAAATGGGATGGCATCACATTATTAAAAGCTGATATTTTGAGATGCTCGTGTAAACAATAAAATTTTTATTTTTCACCTAAGGATTTTTGTAGACGCCAAAAACCAGATCCGAAAAACAGCATCATATTCTGACATGACATTCCAAGATTCCCCATATACCAGACATTAATATCTTCTTCTAATTTGAAATATGTCTCCATTGAATATTATATAAACCATTTAACAACGACATTAAGAAATTCATTTCCAGTGCCTTGCAAATTCAATAATAACGAATCCATAAACTTAAATTAGGAACTGAAAATTTATCTGGAAATCAGATTATAAAGATTAAACACTATTTCTAAAGAAATCCTTTAAGGCGCAATTAAAGACCTTTCCTGCAATTCAGAAACAATTTGGATTCCCATCTGAAAGTAATGTAATTTCAAACCTGATTGAAAATTGCAAGAACCCCAAATCTTTTTCTTTAATTATACGGGGAAAGCTAAAAATAGGATAGAGTTCCATTAGAGCAAACCATTGCCATTTTGTTTTATTTTGAAATAATCGAATTAGAGAAAAGTAACTACATCCGTAACTATTATCGTGCATACAATTATTAACCAAAGATGTTTAGGTAACATTCTGCTCTCGGAAATCAGGTTTTTTAATTGAAAAAGTTTATTTAAAATAAATGTTTTACTCTTAGAAAAAAATTATTAATCATAATATATCTAAGTAAAATAGAAAAAAAAACTAGTAAATGTCCTTTGCTGAAATATTTAACACTTTTAAAATTAATTTACTCTATCTTTATTTTAATAATAGAGTCACAGGTTTTTTTTTATTTAATCTTCTTATATCAAGATGAATCGAAAACCATTTTTTAACTTGATTTCCCAATATTTTTACTTATCGCGTTGACTACCACGGCAATTTTCAGAAAGCATAATGCCTAATCTAGCCTAAAATGACAATTTGATTTAATCACAAGTGGAAAGGAGCTGTTTGAGCACTTGAGACAAACTGCCTGTATAGATATGGTGAAAAATTTTCTATGACAGAAAAATATTCTTGATTGTATTCCATTCACCTTGATAGCATATTTGTGAAATAGATTGGGGATTTAACTGATTAACATTTCCAACGTCATCTGCAACCAGCTGATTTGATTTACTCAGGCATGAACCATATTCCTTCAAAATATCATAAACCATCTGTACTATTGTATAATCAGTTTCTGTTTGCCATATTTGATCCATCTATTCAAGCTCTTATTTCAAGTTATCAGCTTAACCACACAAAGCTACTCTGCCCCAACAACTCATAAAGCATGAGGATTCAATTCAATCACTGAACCACAGCATTGGGAGGAACTAAGGTCGAGTCCTATGGTCACTATACTACCTTCGGTCACGTTACAGCCCTGACAGTGCGAATGATGTCCTTTCATCATTAAGTAGCTGAATCCCACCAAACTATAATTCTTTTAAAGATCAACAATTACTCAATATATTATTACAAGCTGGCGAAGCGTGCCCTGAAGGAGAAAACGTTGGCGACGCTTCACAAGAAGCTTCCCACCAGCCGAGTTGGTTTGGAGAAAAGAATAGTCTGGTGGCCACTGGATCCTTCATGAAGCAGCGCGTTGATTTGTGGGCTTTTGGGCCCGCGATCAGTCGGCTATATAAGAGAATGGTTGAAGTAATCTGGCAGTCAGTTAGTTAATTGAGAGTTTTTCTCCTCTCGGAAGTGAAGCATCTCGCTGGACTAGCGGATTACTTTTCTTGCTTATTATTAGTGAACTGTGTTTACGTTTGCTATTAACGTTGTGTTATTGAGCTCGCTGTGATTTACTATTTGCTGTCCTATGCGATATCTGTTTTGAAGTCTGTGTTTATTGTGCGTAAGGCTTGCATTTACACTGTTAGTGACTGTTGACTTCTGGATTTTGTTTATCTGAAGTTTTACTTAATCAATTAATCCTGTAAATACCTGTATATAGCTGTAAATAAATTTGTTTGGGCTGTCCTCAAGTAAAGTCCATTCAGTCCAAACCCGCTACGCTAAAAACGTAACAATTACTTGCTACTATACATTGATTATGATTCCAAACATTTATATTTATTTACTATCTCTAATTCACCATCAAAAGGTTGCGATAAATAACAATCCCAATATTTATGCATCTTATATCACTTTGAAGAGTATTTATTAGTGAAATCAGTGACTGAAGTTGGAATAATTCGTTTCATATTATAAATGTCTTGAAATAATATTTTTTAATCAAGAAAAATTCATATTTTTTTATTTACTCAAATACCTACCTCAAAAAATTCATTCAAAGCACTTAGGATATTATAAATATGAGACTGATCAGTTACTTCAACGAAATGCTCTATTTCTCTCCTCCCCAAATAGCTGATTAATAAAGTCATTGAAGAATTCATTCTAGATTCCTTTCTACATTTATTGATAATAAGACAGTAAATGTAAATTAAGAATGGCAAGATTAATCACAACATTAAATGAAAAAGGATTAAATACTATTTCCAGTCCATGTAGTTACGAAGCAATTAAAGCCCCGTTCGGTGGTCTAAAGCAATTTTAGGCTTCGGATAGAAAGACAATCGAACAGGGTGAATGGAATCGAATCCACATCCTTAATTACGCGAGAAATGCTTTAAAACAAGACATCGTTCGGCCTGCTCTAACCCGAGCGGTTCGACTTTATTTGGAATTGATCCAACAGAGGAAAAAGTAATTACCGTCCTGTCCATAGTCGCTATCAATGCATGCAAATTGTCTCCCCAGAATTTTGGGTTGACTTAGCTCATTTTACGTGGTAATGAGACTTTTAATTAAAGAAGTGATTCGCTAAAGATAAACCTAATGCCCTTAAGAAAAAGAGAAAGTAAACTTAGTTTGATTAATATAGGAAGTAGGATATACACAGAAAACCTTCAACGATACTTTTTCAGTGAAACGGCTAATTTTATTATGTTTTATATCTTGCTATGAAATCATTGATTTTGATTGTTTAAAATATCCACAAAAAAAACTTCTTCTTGAAAAGATGGTTTTTATGTTTAGATGTTTAACAAAATTTAATTATTGTTCTCAAATACTTCGAATAAATTCGTAAAATTTACCACCTAGAAATACAGAAACTGAATTTCTGCGAGCATGTTTTCTTTCTCTTAATCAATCAGTGGCATTCGTAATAGTTTAATATCAGGGTACTTTTCCGTTAGCCTGGCGGCAGTGAAAACTCACCAAAGAAATTTGGCGCAATTCGATATTATTTGGCGAATTTTTGCTTTATAATCTCTGCGAGAAATTTATCGAAATTCCAATTTATTTGACGATTTTTCGCTGACGACCGACTAACGGAAAAATACTCACATTAGATATAAAAAAAGATTAAAATGAAATCTCCTATGCATATTTCAATGTTTCATGTCAGGACATCATTCTTGAACGGCCAAGCACCACGATCTCGGGCAAGTTAAATCATATTTTTATTCGTTTTAACTGTTTCAGTCACTTTAGCATTGAAAACGATCAAAACGCCTTGTCTTGCATTTATTGTTTAAAAAATATCGCGTTTCTTGTTTGTTTCATTTCGTATAATCACGTGCTCAAAATGACATTTTTCTAGTTTTTATTTGCTGTAGCCATTAACTTATTTTTTAAAATCAGAGTTTTTGTAAATACGATGGCAACGCGTTATCAAAAGCTGATTTTTGTGATGCTCGTGCAGATAAAAAAATTTATTTTCTGCCTACAGATCTTTGTTAACTCCAAAAACCTCATCCCCAAAACAGCATTATGTTCTTTTATGATAAAAAAAATATTGCATTTTGTATTTGATTGATTGATCGATTGATATCATATTTTTCACGTCCCAAATTACAAGGGTGTAGTTTAGGAATTGCTTTAAAAAACAATAACAAAAAACAATAAAACAGTATTTTTGCGGTGGTTTATTTTTTGAATCACACTTAAATTTAAAAGAACACTATCTATGGCAATACATATCTCCATTTCTAACAGATTAAAAGAAGAATTCGTATTGAACTAACAATTGTATTTCAATCTTATGAAAACTATAAAATCACTGAGGAGATCACAAAACATTTATTCAAACTGAATTTTAACAGCAATGAAATTAGCGTCAATAAAAATAAAATCAAAAGAATTATACGAACTGTTAATTTTGCATGAATGTTAAATACACTCAATTCATACATTTAAGATGTAATTAAAGAATTTAATCCATATTTTTTAAAGCAATTTCATATCTTCAAACTAGAAGAATCCCTTCAATCTTCCACAGAGGAAAAAAAATTGCATAAGCCATTTCTGAAGGAATGCTCAAAATGAAACAAATTTTATGTTTCATTTTAAGATTACAATTTATTTTAAACCGCTTGAAAAGTGGCTATTATTTTGATATGAATTTTAATACATTGTTTCTTAAACCTAATTTGCTTAAATAAGTTTATTCACTTATATAAATTATCCCAATTCACAAACTCTGCTCTTTTTATATGTTGGTGGATTCAAAAGATATTGTCAACTTACATTTACAATATCAATGTTTATTCATTACTGAAGAATTCATTACAGAAGAACCTTTTTGCAATATCAAGCAATCAGAAAGAAGATTCATTTATTTTCTTAACTAATAGATATACGCAAACATTATTAAATAAATATCTAACTTTTATTAGAGTTTTCCTTTGTATTTGCTGAAATCAGTTTCTCATATTTATTTCAATCTCTCTGTAGTATTTGCTGAAACCTTTATTACAGACTCTCGATTTAAATAATAATAGAAATGTTATTGGATACAATAAGTTAATTGAACAGTTTGTCCTGCAGAGAATAACACAGAATTAATTTTCTGTTATGATTCTATTGTTCTCTTTATTACTGAATTCTATATTCTTATATTTGAAAGAAGAAGAAAAGTCAATAATCCTTTTTTAAAAGAAAAAATATATATTTCTTATGAAGACATTATTGCTGAACAAAAAATAATTTACCGCAATCGTGTCATTTAATTAATAAAGGGCATTACATAGCATTAAAGGCAAGAGACATTTCCCAGACGTCTCTTAATATTTATTGAAAATTAAAATTTTCTTTTATTTACAAGCTATTCATAGAAATATTTTTTGTGGAGTCTAAAATTAATATTACTCTATTTTTTACTCACGATTGAATTGTGTTTATCCGTGTTTAGTTTATTTGTAATTTCTGCTTTCATCTACTTATATTTTTCCGATCCTTCTATTCATATAAATCCATTTATGGAATGAGAAATTATTAATTTCTTCTTTATTCTAGGTTAATTGTTCTATTTATGATGGGTTCCGTCAGTGGAGAATTATTTGATCCTGAAGAATTAAAAGAAAAGATTGTTGTCGTTATTAAATAGATTATTTATTACAAAATATTTATGAAAAAATACCTACCATTTAAATTATCCATAAATTAATGCATTAATCCAATAATATTTGAAATTAGAAAAAATTAATGAAGTTATGTAATTTGACTTTATTATTGACTATTTTTAACAAATTGTTTGTTTTGAAAAAGTTATTTTTAATAAAGAAGAAAAATCGTGTTCCCATTGAAATTTTTTAAACCAAGATATGTTAGTTGATTAATTTAGATAATCTATCTGCTCTTTTAAATAATTGGAATAAATTTTCATCACGCTTTCTATGTATATATTATATATGTCAATTATTAACTTCTGAAAATGATATAGATACATATTCTCTTGTTTCATTAGATTTCATTAAATGTATATTCGTATAATTTTTATTTGAATACAACTAATGCTGTAAAATAGTGTTTTTGTATAACTTAGAATATTACTATTGTATTTCTGAACAGGAAGGTTTTACATTTGCAGGAAAATATATTAAAACACATTTTCATTCCTATTTAATTCAAGTCCATTCATACAAATTTTGATTTAAGTAGCAAGTATTTTATAAGTTCTTTGTATTTACTTTTGCTAATTAAGAATATTTCTGAATGCTAACATTCAAAAGAGTGTTAATTCTCTTCTGAAATAGATATCTGTTTACATTTTTCTTATTATTTTGCCTTCTAACGCTACACAAGGTCTATGTAATAGAGGACATATACCATTGAAATACTTTCAGAGAATAACATATTTACTTTCATTCTACATTCTAAACCTTTCATCATAACATGAGTACATCTAATAACAAATTTAAACGGACGATCGAACCCATATTTATGGTTAACCATATACTGAAAAGGATAATTTTGGGTCTGTCATTGACAATCAAACCAAGTAAACATTATACGGCTCTCCAATGGTATTAATCTACTGTCATTGCCTCTACTCCTTGCTATAATACACTTCTCCTTACATATACCAAAACAACCCTTTCCACCAACATTCAGAGGATACTAAAAAGGATATTTTTGTGCCTGTTATTGACAATCAATTTAAAAGTAAAAAATTTTCCACATAACACTCAAAACTTGCATTCAATTAATTAACAAATCAACATCCAAGGTAATGAAATTCAGTTGAGTATCGAAGTCATATCAGGATTCCCATGCATGGTAGTCATAGACGATGTATTAGTAAAGGCTTCATCAAGGATGTTGGAATTAAGCCGGTGTCAAGTTTTCATGAATTCGTTCAACCAGAAAATATGGTCAAAATAAATGATATGGTGAGGTTTGTCACCATACTTTTGCTACAACATGAAGGAATAATAAATTTCCAATCTAAATGCATTAGCTATAGAAATTAAATAATGTGGAATAGCCGCACATTATTAGTGACAGACGGTGAAGATGAAGGAAGAAAGCAGGCCAAAAAGACTGAATGTCATCATGGAATACCATCCAATTTTGCATCTAAAAATTTTTGCAAAGTGCCACCTTTTCCATTTGAAGTTCAAACCTTGCTATCAGTTAATAACAAACAAATTCCTGAACAAATTCTGCCAAAATACTTAAATCTTTGAAGAACAGTTGAATATAAAAATAATGTGACTCACGCTTGCTGATCATAACAGATGAACGAAAATTAATTGTGTCCATTTGAAAAGAATTTTTTACTTCTGGTTTAACTTTTATTCTAATCAGAAACTTTAATGTTAACACATTTAATTTGAAAAATAAAGAGTAATTAAGTAATTACTTTAAGAAGGAAAGAAGTTATTATGCATAACATTACACCTCTTAATGATTAACAGATATTTAAATACTTACAAAGGTAGTTTCTTATTTTTATATAAAACTGCAAACAAATAATCGTAGCTTTAGACAAAAGGCGGTAGAATGTTTTGTACCATTTCGCAATGCTTTTGTTCTCTTTTTGTATGGTTATTAGATTGTTGTATCAAATAAGAGCAATTTATTTCATTGAAATTTTTAATTTAGTAAAACATTTCTGATTGAGTAGTATTGTATTCCAAAATCATGCGAATTCGACAACACTTTTTTTCTAACATTTTATGTATATCATATTTTTTTAATGAGTTTAAATTCGTATATAGAAAATATTGTCAAATACTTAGGTAAATTTATTATTACTAATAATATTGAATTTTTATTAAAAATAAATTCATATTAAGTACTCACTAAATGCTGAACAAGACCTTCTTCAAACAATCAAAAATGTTATAATTCCCTTTGTTATTTTTTAATGTGATAATTAGTTTATTTGAATTTCAGTTCAACAAAAATTGAGAATCTTGAATTAACTGATCTTTTAGATTATAAGGATTAAATATTCCTTCTCATACATACTCTTAAAACCTAATTAAAAACCATTCAGCATTAGTAAAGCGATTAAGAGATCTGGGATACATCATTCAGATACTTAATTGAACAGAGAGAATCAACGAAAACATTTCTTTAATTCTGGAAAGAATGAAAAATAAAAATAAAGCGAACTTGAAGCGGCAGAAAATGGAGTCATTCGATTTTATTTTAAATTCAATGAATATTGAAATAATATAGATGATAACATTTTTCTCAGTAACCACTCTCAGTATATGCAAATCTTGGTTCAAAGACCTTGAGTTGACTTAACTTTCTTATCTCAGCAATGAATCTTTTAATTAAAGAAATAATACAGTAAAGATCAGTCTAAAGCTCCTTAAAAATATATACTGCATTTAATCTACCTAATTCTTAAGAAATTGCACAGAGAATTTTCAATTAAATTTCCAAAAGACTTTTATAAGTATAGTTTTATATTTGTTTGTTTTTTAACTTTCTAACATCACATATATTGATCTTGACTATTTAAAAAATTTGAAAAGCATTTTTCCCATTAGCTTATACTTCTAAAGAGATAACATTTTTGATCTTCTGACTATGATATAGATTAAATCCATCAAACAATTTGCTTGTTACGAGGTAATTAATTTCCCTTTTTCATCAACTTAATAAAGCTACTGTTTACGACATTTGCACCTGTTGCATATTGGTTATAGCTGAATCATGAAAAGGAAGAAAAAAAGTATTTCCTCCAAGACTTTGTTTTTTAGTCTTTGTTTTAATATGGCTTAAATAAATTCTAAAAAATATAATTGCTTTGAAAGTAATTTCTTAAACATTTATGGGGAAAACATTTCACCGTAACATTTTCTCATCTTTTGATACTAAATTAAGAAATTTATTCGATAATATTAATAAACACAATTTTAAATGCTTTTAATAATATAATATTATTAATATTATTATATGTTTACCCTTCTTAAATAAATTTGATTGTCTTATTTCGTTTCAAAGCATATTCTTCTGAACACCATTGTAGCAGAGAGACTAAAGTGCACAGAACGAAATGATTTCTAAAATAAAAAGAAACGAGTAAGGGATGATATCTGAAGACAAAACGATTAGTTTTAAAAAGTTTTAAAACGGTAAATTTTCATGACAAAAATAAAAATGGCATTATTTTACTGAAACAAATATTTCTAAAATTTATATAATTCTATATTATTATTATAAATACATAAAATTTACTCTTAATTAACAATTTCTTAGGTGTTTTGAAATATTTATACATTTCTGCATTAAAGAATCTTGTAAAGATAGCAAATCAATATAATAGCCAGAAATATATCACTTAAACAATTATGTATAATAATGAACACCCTCTTAAAAATATTATCTTTATTACTTTCTGTAATATAAGTGTTTCGGCTAACTTTTCAAATATTTTTTATCTGTTTTCATCACAGTATATTTCTGGTGTTCTGTGTCAAAATAATGGGTATTTCCAGAAATATATATTCATAAAAGACATGCTTAAAGATTATAATACGGTATACAACTTATATTTTGTACACAAATATACGTTTATCTATTTTGTAGGCAATGCAACTGAGCAATATAAACTTTTTTTGATAAAGTATAATGAGTTCACGGAATTTAATATAAATTCTTTGTCTCGGAACAACAACAGTATAACAAATTACTTTAGACGTTAGACTTTTTTGAAGAGAGTTTCTGTAAATACAATGGCAACACGTTATTAAAAATTGATTATTATTTTTTAGATGCTCGTGCAGATAATAAAATTTTTATTTTTTCGCCTACGGATTGTTGTTGACGCCAAAACCCTCATCTGAAAAAACAACATCATGTTCCGACATAATAAAAAGTCTCAATCATGCAAAAAAAAAATCTTTAACCCTTTATTTACCGAATTATTTTACCATCATCTTCTTTTAATTTCATTTTTGCGTTTTTAAATAAGTAGCTGGGAAAAACAATCCCATCTATTCTGAAAAGCTTGTTTATTAAAACAAAGCTATTAGTAATTGAACATTTTTTCATTTAAAAAAAATTTAAAAATATTCACTGCTTGTTGTCGGAAGTATTATCTTCCTGTTGTTTTGAAAATTGCAAGAAAAAATAATAGTCATATAATAGGTTACGTAAAGTACAATCTATTTTATAAATAATTAATTCAGCCTTAAATGACATTTTAATAGATTAAAAAAGAATTTGAAAGGTAACTCATTATTTAAAGCAGAATATGCATTGAAAGGAAAGGTTAAATACTTAAACTATGTTGGTTATTAAAAAAGAATAAACATCTCATTCTATTTGAGGAGATATAACATCCAATTTCAAAATAAAGGATGAACTTCGTAAATGATAGGACTGGATTTTTCGAACCATGATAGGACTGGATTTTTTTCCTGTGGAGGAAACCAAATAATATGTTAGCTGATTAAAGAAACGTCATTCAGTAGAGACTAATATAGTTTATTATAATATTAATGGAAATTTTCATTTTGGTTAATTTAAATCTTGAAAATTTTCATTTAGGTCCATTTATTTTTTGAAAATTTCGAGAAGATAACTTATTTCTAGTTAACCCTGTATTTGATTAAGCAAGGAAAATAACTTTAATTTTATTGCAACAAAGAAATTGATTACTGAGAATTATTGCAAAAAAAACTTATTTAAAATTCGCCAAAATCAAGAACATTGTTTAATATTTAAATATATTTTTTTAATTTTTAAATAATATACAAATTAGTTTTCAGATTTAATATATTAGGAGTTATCTCTAAGAAATACCACCATCTTGTTTAAGTTTTTATTAATTAAATTTCTAATTAACAATTTATACAAATCTTTCTAATGTGCATATTTGAATTGTCCAAAGTATACCTGTGTCGAATTTAGTGATAATCGGTTTGACCTTCAAAACGCTAATGACACACATATTCGCATTCTTTTTATCATTAATAGAGACAGGAATGCTTGCAAGAATTTTTGTGATAGCAGTTCGGATAAATGTATTTATTAATAATTTTAAGAACAACGCGAAATAGAAAGTTAATATTAATTTTTTATAAATATTTTCGACCTCTTTATAAAAGAAAAAGGTTGAATCAGTATTTTATATCATAATAAAATCTAGATATATATTACGTACAGTTTCAAACAGAACAACTATAATAATTTCTCTATACTTGACATAAGATAAAGCAAAATAGCATTTAACCATTTGTCTTAATAATTTTATTTTACCTTTTGCACTCCAAAAAATAATTAGATGCAAAATTATTCACCTAATACAAAAATTTGTTTATTGTTATGAAAAGTAAATGTACATAACTCTTTTAAATCGAATTTCTTTGAGAAGTTAATCTACATCTCATAACCATTATGTAGACGTTTTTAACAATTAAATTTGAAAAGTAAATAAAAAAAGTCAAAATTATGAACAATCTTGAATGCTGAGTAAGAGGCACCAGCGGAGTGCAAAAGGTTAATTTATGAGTAACAGTAAAATTCCTCTAGCATATTTACAATATACAAACCAGTATTTGCATATAAATTGAATATATATATGTTAAAAGAAAGGATATTATTAAGGAATTTAATGAAAAGGGTATAATAATCATCTCATGATTCCTCTATGTTTTTTTAAAATAGGGATTTTCATAAGATTGATCATTATTTTGTTTTGATTATAATAATAATTGAAAATTCTATTTTTACAAATAATTGTAAGTTTTTTCTTTTTAACTAGTGATAAAAATAAAAATTCTATAAATTCCAAGAAAAAATTATTCAGTTCGCTGCATGTATCCAATAAAAATTGTCCTATTTCAATCATGTAAGAAAGAAGTAAGAAACTGATTTCTCCAAAGCAAAGATTTCAGCAAATAGGCAGGCGGAATGGACAAAAAAAAGCTAGCAAGTACAATTAAAAGGAAAATCTAATAACGTTAGAGATTTATTCAATAAATGTTTTCTGTATTCTGCCGTCTCTTGAGACTGAAGAATCAGTCTTCCGCCTGATTTCTTGGCTTAGCAAAACTGAAAGAGGCTGATTTTTCCACTTTCCTGCGTTCTTCACTTTTGCTGAGGCGTTGGGACAATGACTTTTCCGATTGGTTGTAAGGATTTTTTTTTAAAAAAATCAGACAATGGAAGTGGGAATAAAAGGAAATCTGTCTGGGAATGGTTGAAAAGTCCTGATGCCGGTTACTTTTATAAATGAGTTTTAAAAATAGATTCTGAAAAATCCAAAAGCATAGATTACAAATTTTATTCTTTCTGTTCCAGTGCAGGACTTTCGTTGTTTATTATATTGGAATTACAGAATAAAACGTTTTAAAAGGCATGTGAACTTATACATAAAATATAAGAATTCTATATTGTTTCCTATTTTATAATACTTTCCGAATTTCTTTTCCGAATTATTCTTGGCGAGGTTACTGACACCAAAGACAATAGCATGGTGCCATCTTTAGACACATTTGGAGATTTGACATCGGGAAATGTCTATTCTTTTCCGAATTATTTGAGAGCTTTCTGAGAGTTATATGAAGGCATTTCTGCAATTGCCAATGAGTCAGATATTGTTGTTTTGTAGCGCCAATTGTGTGATTTATCATGACACGCAGTCATCATTGTTTTGACAAAGACGTAATTATTGAGTTTGATTAAGTCAATCTGTGGCATAGATCTTTGAATTTTTATCATATTTTGCGAATAAATTAATTGGAATTGTATTAGTCTAGTAAACATTGGATTATTTTTAAACTGTCAACTGTAAATAATAACTTAAAATATTTCTATTTTTACCACCTTAACTCAATATATTCAATTCCTGAAGCATAATCTGTAAGTGAAGGATTAAATAACAGAAAATAATGACAAATACGAAGGGAAATCAATAAGTCTTTACACCTATTTTTTATTCGCCAAAAACAGGTACATACAGGTATTTATAAATATACGCAGTGTACTACGTATCTTACATCATTTCTCCTTATAACCACCACACCGGTTCCGACAATTGTCCCATCTCAGCATTAGAGATCCCCCTGTGTTAGAACTCTTCCGGCTGCCTGTGGAACCAACGTCGGACCACGTTCTAGACTTTTTCTTCACATGTGAATCTCTGTCCTACTAGAAACTTCTGCAGTGGACAGAAAACGTGAAAATCACTAGGGGCAAGGTCTGGATTGTAAAGTGGATGTTCCAAATTGTCCCAGTGAACGCTCATTCTCATGCAAGTCTTCACAACCTTTTTGAAACTCACAACACTAGCTTTGAACACTTCTCAAAGAGATACACTTTTCCCGTACGTGGGGTGCATTTCCCTGTGAATTGCTATGGGCGTTTGTCCCTTGCTCCATAGAAAACGAACAACACTTTGCTGCTCATGAGCTGTAGACGTCTGAAGAACAACCACCATCTTAAACGACTGATAGCAGCGCCACTCATCGGAGCAAAAGGCAGATACGGCTGGTGCGGTTCAAGGAACACTCACCGCTGGGAATGTATATGTTCGCTTTGTATTCACTGCCGTATTTTGGCTGAAAAAAATAGGCATAAAGACTTTTTGATTTGCCTTTATATATCAAGAAAGCATTGAAATGTGACACATTATTCATAAAAATTCTTAGTCCGTAAACACTTATGCAGTGTTCTGTAATAATATCTTGCTTTGAAGAAATTCTATATTTACTTTCGGACTAACTTCATTATTCTAAATAATGGCTAGATGATGAGGACAACATTTGATCAGAGATTTTACTTCCCAAGTTTAGCTATCTGAAAAAAAATTATTTAACTACTTGTTAATCTACATACTCGAAACATTTAATAATAAAAGATTTTCAAGATCCGTATTGAAGGATTCTGAAATGCAATAATTACATTAAATAACACTCTTAAGAAGTGTTATATCAATTACAATGTATTGATTTTAATTAATCCAATAATTTTGAATTTCAATGACTTTATTGGTATTATAATCATTTTTAAGTGTCTATAAGACAAACTGTAATTTATTGTCAAATAAAACTTTACAGTGAAATATTTGATAACATTCAAGAATCCTTCCCTTTTGATATTCTGAGAACCACTTTTTGTTAAAACAATTACAAATATATAAAGATGTTTGCACATTAAATTGATGTTCATTTGGATAATATAGCTTTTTTGTGTATATCAGTGTATTATTTTGAATGCTCAAAACCGAGAGAGACTTTTTATTTTTGAAATGCGATGACGTTTCTTAATTCCTCAAGCATTACATTATTCCAAAGGGAGTATATCCTACCTTCAATATAAGATTTATTAATCAGACATTCTATATTAGAATACTAATTAATACAATAGAATTCTAAATATCTCATTTAAATAAGAATGACTTGGATATGGATTTGAAACTTAGATTATCGGAAGATCAGAAATTAAATAAAAGTGACGTTAGACACATAAAAAAAAACTTCTTTCTCATGAATGTAATTTGATAGAATTACGGTACCGAAAAATTTAAATAGTCTAACTCTTGTGTGAATAAAAAACATCAAATTAATCTATGAAGTTCTATTACAAATTAACATAACCAGTAAAAATACATATCTGGCTGACCAAAATTATGATCTTAAAGCTTTATTTTGAATCATAATTTTACTTAAAACGTTACGCCGGCTTTCTGGCTCAGAGGTAGCGCGTCTTCCTCGTGTTGTGGGAGTCCCGGATTCGGGCATGGTTTTTCTTCTGTGTGCTATATGTGAGATGTGTGAATGTGCCCCCCCCCTGTAAAAAGGGGCTGTGCAAGCAAGTGTGATGAGTGTGTATCTAAGTCGTACTCTTGTCCCTAGATGGCGCTACTTCGAAAACAAGAGACGTCATTAGGCTTAAATCTGCTGATGCTTTCATCAGCGGGGTTCGTCTAATGGCAAGTGCCATAAGTAACAACAACAACTTAAAACATTACTTCTACTTCGTAATATTTTTCCTTGTACAATTAGTTTCAATGTACAGAAGAAAGATTTATGGGTTTTTTTCGCTGAATATTGCATTAATGTTGAGTTAACAATCCAAAACCTCTCTGATAAATTAGATGAATGAATAAGATAAGAAGGTTTAAGAAATAATTAGAAAATAAGAATAAGGTTAACAAATAAATAAGAAAAAAAAGGTTAAAAATTAATTTGTCGTTATCTGTTCTTAGGATTTGGACTCTACAAGTTCTAGAAAATTCTGTATTCTATCACGGATATTATATAAATGAAATAGATTAAATCAGGCTAATGATTTCTCCATTTGTACTTTGCAGAGTTAAATTTCTAATTGGTTTATTGTTGTTGTTGGTTATTGGTTGTCGATTTATTGTTAATAGTTGAGCGTTATTCTGCTGTTCTAATATTTTTTAAGCAAATTGCCATTTTCAAGGGAGTTCTTAACCTCCGCAAGCCCTGTATTTGTGAAAACTTTGGTCGTGTTTTGTTATCTGTATTTAGAATTTTTTATTTTATTCATTTATTTATTTATTTATTTATTTATTGTAGATTTGTCATTTGTTATCAAGTTTGTTAAAAGAATACTGTATCATTACCGAATTATTTTAATTCCACCATCGAAAGTAAGGAATTTGATTTATATAATTTAAAACAATCATTTAAAATTAATAGATTTATAAAAGTTAATAATACTGGAAAATCGTATTATTGTATTTTAGAGATACCTGAAGTTTTTCAGTAATTATTCTCAAATTTTATTTTATAATAATCATACAATGTCAATTATTTTTTAAATAAATAAATAAATGCGTACAAAATTGCATGAAATCAACATAAAACAGAACAAAGCAGAGAGACTTTTAAATTCTTAATCATTTGAAAAATAAACCATTCACATCATCTATGAAATGAGTCAAATAAAACAATAAAGAATAATTAAAGTAACAGCTAAATGCCCAACTGAAATAATTTTAAGTTGATGAGAAAACTACGTAATTAATTAAAATGTTTTTCTAAACGAATGCCAAGATACTATTTAATAAACTATGAATCTGAAGCTTCCAAAAATATGTACTTTATCTTGAAATTTTCTTTATGCTAATGACTTCTCCATTCCTGGTGACAGGCATATTTTGAACTTGTTCTTGGAAGTTAAATTAAAACACTTCCGCGCTAGAGCTCAAGACGGAAACAGAAACTCAAACAAAACGTTTCTTTTCGACTGTTGACTTTAATTGACATTTTCGCCTTCTTAAAACGCACCTGTGAAATAAGGTTGGGGGGAATATGACATTTCACAGTTTGATTCCGCTTTTAGTGTTACTTTTTTTCTACTCATACAACGTCAGATGTTGATAAAATATTTTGAAAACTGAGATTCCTTAAAGCTCTGTAAAGTATGTGACAGCTTTTGATGCGTATTTTTACCGCCTTATTTAGAAAGTTGAAATGCTCTTTGAAATAGTTTTAATATGTTGCTTCAAGAATTATGGAGCTGTTCTCTTTCAAAAAAACTCTTTTTGTCTTGAGAATTTTAATTAGACAAGGCAGGGGGAACTTTTCATCACGTGACGCTGAGTCAACATTTTAAAAGCGCGAGATATCTAGCACAATTTTCGAGTTGGAATTGGCTGGCGAATGCTATGTATTCACAATTTTTGAAATCCCTTTATTGATATAACAAATATATTTTAACTTTCGACGAATAAATATTAAATATGTATCAAAAATATTAACTAAAATTATTAAACAAAGTGTCAATGCATTATTATCTATACAAAATTAACGACTAATTATATTTACTATCAGATATTTGGTTAAGACTTAATTAAAGTAGCTGACGGTAATGGGTTTGGTTTTAGTTGTATCTGTCCTAGTATCATCTTAATACTTTGACTGTCTGATAGCAAGGTCTCTATTTATTTATTTTTTTAACATTTAGAAATTTCTATACACCACTAATTTTCATACGTGGCTTATAAAAATAGACAACATATTGCATAAAGACATGATACAGAGCAGCTACTCACACATCACATTCGCTTGCAAGGCCCCTTTTTTATAGGGACACATTAAAACATATCCCATATAGAACACATAACAAACAACCATGCCAGAACCAGGACTCGAATTTAGGATGCCCAGATAACGGGGAAGATAGGCTGTGCCAGGACGTCTCTGGACACGGCCCCTTCCCGACATACCTACATAGATATCATCTAGCCAACTGTCCTTGCTGTAGCTGATGGGAAGTAGGATCTCCAATTCACTATGCCTCAGAATGCCTACTCACTCTCTCATGGCACATGAGAAAGCCAGAAAGAAGTCTCGAAGAAGAATGGTACAGGAGAGTTGCATAGAATACCCTTTCAGGCGGCAAAATCCACTCCATAGTAAATCATATTCATACCACAACCTCTTCAAGACACACAATAGTTGAGACCAGAATTCCCCTGGGGAAAATCAACCAAAATTATAAATTAAAAAGTCCCTCAAAAGTGCAGATCTCACGAAGGAAATCAAAAAGGACCCAGACGGACGCTACGTATTTCTGACTCTATAGTGATTGTTTATATGCCATACATATGTCCACAATTTAATTTGTCAATCCCTCCCCCTTTTCAGTTGGTAATCTAATTCATCTGTAAGTTCAACTCATAATCACCATTAGTTTCAATATTCTTGACCCATCTATCCAGTTATAACTTGAGAAAAAAGTGAGTAGATTCGTGTATGATTTGACACATTCTCTCTTGAAATCCCTGAATGCTGTATTGTCTCTTTTTTTTTCTTTTAACAAGTTTTTCCTTTTTTTTTTCTCTCTCTCTTTTTCTTTTTTGTACTCATCCAAATCTGGTGCTCATCCAACTGGTTAGATAACTTAGCGTTATAGGCACCGGGGGCACAGGAGGACGTTATGTTATGTTATGTACCAGGACGTCGGTAAGGCCTTGATTTGAAGATCAAAATTAATGCATCAATGGAAACCTCCACTGAAATCCTTGGGTAGCTTGTCATTTCTCTCTCTCTCTCTCTCTCTCTCTCTCTCTCTCTCTCTCTCTCTCTCTCTCTCCCCTTTTTCCTTCCATTTTATGCTCTTCCAACAGGTTAGATAAATAGGTGTTATAGGTACTGGGGTCACAAGATTATGTTATATTATGTATAAATGGGTCCGGTATCAAATATTTTATAACGACGTGAATAAAATTACGAGATCCACTCCAAAGTAGATTTTGTATTACTTCAAACCAGAATATTAATATAACCACCCTAATTTTAACCCTGACCAATAAGATTATTTAATCATCATTATTCAAATACTTGAAAACCTTGACACCAGTTAAATGAAACCTTGTTGCATTTAGATAAAAAATAGTCATTGTTGCATGTATCATCTCGTATGGATTCAGAGTTCTAAATTTTTTTCTCTGAAATAAGTGCTCCAAATTGTCGCTCCATTGCCATTTTCAAAATGCAATTTAATCTTTAGTCTCTGAAATTCTTTAAATTTTAATGCATTCCTTCAAAAAAAACATCAGCAATTTAAATTGCATTAATGTCATCACGCTTTCCTTGAGTTTACTATGATGAATATTCACTTTTGATTATAAAACATAAACATTTCACAATGCTTATGCCATTACTGATAATTTATTAATTAATGAATAGAGTAATATTATTTTGGAAGGTACGTAACGAACTAGAATATTTACATAACTATTAGTCATACAAAAAAGGTAAAGATAATGAAATATGTGCCTTCCTTAATGTTTCGAAAATGATAACCATTCAACTGAAATATCATATAACCAAGATCTCCATGTTTCAAATCTGCTTTTTTTAAGCTTATTGCTTTATGAAACTTCAAAAATATTGTATCCATTCATGCCTATCAGCCTTTTTCTTATTTTTTGTATTTATTTTAAACTTTTAGGTATTAAATTGTGACATACGCGACGTCCTGGTACAAAGGTAGAGTGTCTTTCCAGTGATCTGGGCGTCATGGACTTGTGTTCCTGATCGGACATGGTTGTTCTTTATATGTTAATTCTGTGATGTATTTGAACGTGCCTCCCTCCTATAAAAAGGGGCTTTGCAAACGAATGCGTGGCATTAATAGATATTCTATATGTGATGTCTTTATGTAAAGTGTTGTCTAGTTCTGTAAGCCTCAAGTGATACTTAGTGGTGCAAAGGGATTTCTAAATGTTCAATAAAAAAATTTGTCCTTAACGTCAAATCTATGGTATTTTAATATCCTTAGACCTGTTCTATTCATTCTGTAAACAAGTCCATCTCATGAATCCAAGTCTCATGAGTTATATCATAGTTGTATGAAAAATATAAATCATTTATTTCTTTACGTCCATGGTAGTATAATTTCCCCTTCATATTTCTCTTAAACTGCAAAAATATTAAGCAAAATACCCTGTCTCTTTTTTTATAACAATGAAAGAATTTCCTTTTTATTAAATATTTATTTTTAATAAATAAATGGTCTTGAATTTTGCAGCAACAATAAAATTTATTATTGAAAATTAATCAAAAAATATCTTTTTTTAAAAAATCCCGAATTTACGGAAAATTTCTAAAGCTATTAAATAGTTTTCTGTAAAGCCTTTTTCAAATATAATGGTATGAAAATCCATTTTGTACAGTGATGTTTTGGGTGATATTACAGGAAAATATTAACTTTTAAATAATCAAAAGTAAAGAAATTCGCGCCTAGGGGACACTTAATGGTAGTAAAATCTTTTTATGCAATACTAAATAAGTGAAATATGTATGTACAATCGAGTGTTCTTTAAAATTTTATTTTAATTAATTATTTAACTAATTTTAATTCGTAAATTCTTGGGAATTTATTTTAATTGTTACTCAGAAATCTACGCGCGGATGTATATTTATTGCCTGCCCAAATTATTTGGAATCGTAATCTCCCAAACGAGCCAATGAAAGCATCTGTTGCTTGAGAAAACATACCAATAAAAGATTAACAAGAAAATGTAACGAAAATCATTCCGTTTTAACAACGCACGTTGTTGTTTCTTATGGCACTTGCCATGGATAAGCTCGCTGAGGTAGTCAACGATTTTAAGCAGAGGATGCATCCTTTATTTTTTAGTTGCGCGACATAGGACAAGAGTACTTTTTAACTACTCACTCATCACATTCGATTGGACAGTCCCTCTTTAAAGAGGGGGGGACATTCTCAAACCTTACAGATAGAACACAGAAGAACAACCATGCCCGAACCGGGACTCGAACCCCGACGTCCAGATCACGGGGAAGACGTGCTAATACTAAGCAAGGACGCCAGCTAAAAATATATAAATGGAAATTTTACTGGATTATTTAAATTTTAAATAAAACAAATTAATTTTTAAATAGAATCAATGATATATTTGTATATGCAATATCGGAATTATGAAAAAGAAAAAGAAAATAAAGCAAAGAATAGCCAATTAATCTTCTATGTATGCAGTATCTGTATAACAAAACAAAAATAAAATATCGTATGGAAAAACATTCAAGAATCTACGATACATTATTGGTATTACGGGGGGAAAATACAATACGGAAATGCAATTATTCATTAGAGTATTCAAAATCGAGATTAGAAAGTAAAAATCAAGTAAATTATTGAAAAACAATTACTCATCTATTGTATGTAATATCGTCGTTACAAAGTAAAAATAAAACGTGAAAAATAATTCATCTGCAATTTAATAGCTATACAGAAAAATAAAAAAGTATAAATTAATGAACAAAAATTATTCATTTATGTATGTAGCGTCTGTAATAGAAACAATTAATAGAAAATAATTAAATAGAAAATTAATACACTATCTACTAAAAATAAATATATAATTAATATATTTTATATTTCTAATAACTGAATCAATAAATTATATCTTCCTTGTGCCGAAAGATTTTCTTTCCTTTTCGAAAGGACTTGAGGTTTTCAGTAGGTGTTTTCAGTTAACCAAATATCGATACTGTGGCCAGCAAGAGATAAAGAGAAAGTTTTTGGCACCTGCCGAAATGGGCAAGAAAATTGGCAACACACTGCATTTTATGACATCCATTACATTAAAATTCAATCTCAGCCTTAAATGTTGCTTCTTTTATTCTCAGCACTAAAGTAGTCCAGCAGTGTATTTGGGGCATAAAATAGCACTAAATATAATCTGTCCTCAAGAAAATTTCAGCCTCAACTTTTATAGAGTCTCCATAAAATTAGACAGCAGTATGTGAGATAAATTTCTACCTTATAGTAGACAGAATTCTTGTATTATTTTTTATTTATTTTTTGTCCTTTTATAGCCAATCGGTAAAATTCACTCTCAGAATAATTCACTAAAAGATAAATAACAAAACTCTATTTCTCCAATTCTGTGATGCGAACAGTAAGGTATAAGAATCATTCCTTAGCAATCTTAAGGAAAAAAGTTTTCACAAAAACCTCAATAACTTTTATTTGATATTTTATTCTTATTAACCATTACTGTACCCACCCCTGACTTTTTAAAATCTTTTTATGTATATTTCTGTTGAAATTATGATATTAAATAATTAGAAATGATCAGTAAGACAGCCAGTACAATTATTTTCTGTTTGGAAAATTTTCTTACGTAAAATTTAGTTAATAGTTAATATTGATATATTTTAGGAGCTAATATTTCCATTTTAATTAAAAACAAGGGTTTACTTTCGAATAAAATTTCTATTTCAAAACATCAACTTCCCAAAAATATGCTTTTTTTATTAAATGTGTATAATTCGATAATTTTTTAACCGTTTTCTTTTTCAATTCCTACTATTTGTTCACACTCTCACGATAGATAGACAGACAGACAGACAGACAGACAGATAGATAGATAGATAGATAGATAGATAGATAGATAGATAGATAGATAGTAAAATACTTTTATTCATCTATTCAAGTCCAAATACATTTTTTAAACTTGTTGTAGATGACACTTGATGTTAATACAGTTTTTTTTAATATTAATTAATGAATTAAATTTAATTAATTTTTAATATTTTAAATAGTCTTAGCAGTTTGTATCGAAAATTGAAATCAGCAGGCATTAGCTCAATTGGTAAAATGCAAGGATTTGAAAAAATTTTATTATCGTGTTCACTCAGACAGACAGACATATTTCAGAACAATGAGTTTTACACACTGCACGAGGTCTAAAGCGTGAATATTTGTCTGAATTCCGAGTTCGAATATATTGACGTTCACAGTGTTTTCTCTTTTATTTTTTATATATGAGAAAGTCCACGGCCCTGGCACAAAAGTAGCGGATCTTTCTCGTGACCTGGGAGTGATGGGTTCGAGTCTCGGTTAGAGGATAGTTGTTCTTCTGTACACTATCTTTCAGGCGTGTGAATATGCCCCTAAAAAAAGGGACTGTGCATAAAAATGTGATAAGTGTGTACAGACGCTTATTTCGGCTTAAATCCGCTGATATATTAGGGGACTTGTGCATGGTAATTGCCATAAGAAACAACCACAACAAATGTATTAGAAAGTAAAGGTGCTTATACAGGGTGTCCGAGATGTCTTTGACACATTTCAATAATTCGGTAAAAAAATAATAAACGAGATAGAAAGTAAAATTAAGTTACATTTATTACCTCATATAGTAAAGTTTTTTTAACGTATCAATACACCTCGTTGTGGGCCCCGGAGTTTCGGGGGCTACGAGCAAATGACTGATGAATTCTATCGACGACACCTCTGTGTCGACCCAGGACACTCCCAGTCTCCAAAAACTTATTTTTCCATGCAATAATGCTGTTACGAGATGGAGGGTCTTTTCCCATATTTTGTACGGAAATTACGTTGAACTTGAGTAACAGATTTCGATTCGAAAAACCACAGTAACACAAAACGCGCGCTCACTTGGAGAAGCCATTTTCTCAATAACTCTTTCTAACGTTTCAGTACCGCAATCTACCGGCCAGTTTTGAATTTTAAAAAAAACTTCACTATATGAGGTAATAAATGTAATTTAAATTTTACTTTCTATCTCGTTTATTTTTTTACTGAATTTTTGAAATGTGTCAAAGACTTCTCGGACACCCTGTATTTTAAGAAAAAAAAATTTATAGCCTCATTCGAAAAACGCTGAATTTTCAACAAAATGCTGAAGAATAACAAAAACAAAATAATATTTTAAATAGATAATGGAGCAATTAAAAAAGAATAAAAACTTAAAACAATTTGTTGTTGGCGAAATCTTGGCGTAAAAGGAAACTACAGAAAATTCCTGAAGTACAAAAGACCATCTTGAAAGCCCAAGTCATGTCACAAAACGTAAAAAGGAGTACAATATTGTAAGCGCCTTTCTTAGAGCAATAGAATTTTTCGAAATCTATTATTTCGAAAAATCCTGCTGCTATCGATAAAAGTCTTTAAACGAATTAAAAATGTGATAGAGCAAACACTTAAGCCAAAAGAATGGCTGAAAAAACAATCAATAATAAATTCTTCTTTTCGAAGCTTATAATCCGGTTCATGAATAAGAAAATGTTTAAAAATCATCTTGTGACAGAAAAGAGGCGTTCAAATTAACAATGGACTTAGGGAGAGAAAAAATTTTACGAAAGTACAAGAGTGTAAGAAAATTTTATTATAAATTAATAAGAGTGTTAGAAGATTTTATTATAAATTAAGCTATTATAAAATGAAAAAGTTTCTGAAACTTGTTCTAAAATAAATACTTTAGAAACATGATTTTCTAATTTTCAGAAACTAAGAACAGTAATATATATCAAAATTGCGGCAATTAATGTAAGTACTTAAGGAGAAGTTTGTAAAAATTTTGTTACACCACAATTTAGCAAATTTTAATTTTAGAATTACGTTTCATATCCTTCTTTTACATTGTCAGAAAATCATCGGAAATAGAATAAAAGGACCGGGATAGACTTAATGGTAGGGCGTTGGATTCGAATCACTTGGTCTAATAGTTCAAACCAGGCATTTGGAAGCTCTCCGTGTGTGGAGTGGCTGGTTCACGTTAAATCTGTCGTGGTCACAAAGTCCTCCATGTCTAGAGTAGGGGAACTGGATCAGCGGTTATTCCCAAGCAGCAAAAGATCGTCGGCCAACCATTGGCCACACATCGCAACACAGAACGCGCGACGTCGGGCCGAGATCGGAAGCCGACCTCGGGCCAACATTGGTCTTGTCCCACGGCGGAACGCCGGGCGATGATCGCGCCGACTTCTTTTCGATGAATTTGCCGATCGTTTCCCGGCGTGTTTTCTCATGGCCGACGTCATTCCAATCATTCCCTGATGTGTTTTATCAATGGGTGACCTAATGCCAACCATTTCCCAATGTGTTTTAGAAATGGACGACCCAATACCAACCATTTCCCAATGTATATTTTAGCAAAGGGCGACCTATTGCCAATCATTTCCCAATGTATTTTAGCAATGGGCTATTTGTTACCAACCATTTCCCAATGCTTTTTAGCAATGGGAGGCCAAATATCAATCATTGGGCGATTTATTACTGAACACTTGCCGTATCTTATTGAAATATTAATTTATTGGTATTTGTTTTCTTAAACCCTATAATTTAGTGTTATAATAGTTAAAATTATTGTACTTTCATATTTTTTTCAAACGAATGAAAATAAATATTTTAAGTGGTTTACTTTTCTTTTTTACTTATATTTTTGTTTGCTATTTATTTTGATAATTTAAAATTCCATAAAGCACTTGCTTTTCATAGAATGATATGTTTCATTATTTTAATTTTAACTCTTTGACTTTCTTAATTATTATTATAGCATATTATTTTACCACAATCTTACTCTATAAATTTTCAAATTACATTTTTTTTTACTGCTCTAAGGAAAATAAACAAATGTTAAAATTATCTGAAATAGTTTTAAATTTGATCACTTGCCCATCTTAATTCTAATAATATAATCGTATATCTCTATATAAGGTTAGTTTCTTCCATATATATTTCCTATTTAGTTTCATTATTGAATGCATGGGAAAAACTTCTGACTTAATCATAGTTTCAATTGTATAATTAATCAGTATAATTATATATATATTAAATTTTTAATATTGCCTATACCATTTGTTAATTTTAAAAGTTATTTCATGAAAATTCAAAGAATATTATTCTTATATAATTCTATTTTCTATATAAGACTATATAATTCTTTTTAAAAATATTATATAGTTCTATATAATATATATAGATATAATATATATAGAACTATATATATATTCTTATAGTTTGCTATAAGCTTTTATATTGTTTAAAGTTAGCAATAAACAAAGATTTACTAAAATAAAATGAATAAAACACAAATTCCTATTTTAATATATTTTGAACATTCACCCCCACTTTGTTTACTGCATTGGTTAAAAATTGTTTAAAACACTAAATTATAGCATCACTTTTATGTGTTTCTTCAATAGACAAGATTTTTGCAAGCACAATTTAATTTAAATATCTTTTCTAGATCTATGTATAGTAAGGTTTGGTTTTGTGGCGAAAGAACCAAATTTGTTCTATGAAAAATTCTGAATTTTATACAAAAATTCCATACACAAAATGCAACACTTCTTTTATTTATATGAAACTCCTATTAACTTACATACTTTATGTTGAAGAAACTTTATACCTTATTATAAATGTTAGTGCTAGGTAGTGTGTAATAAATAACATTCTACAAGACAATTACCAAAAAATAATGAATAAATCAAATACCTATTTAAACATAATTTGAACATTTCCCTATTTTTTAATGCAATGATTAAAAATTGTTTAAAACACTAAATAATGCAATTCCTATTATATATTTCTTCATTTTATTTGCATGAAATTCCTTATGTTTACTATTTACTTACATACTTCATGTTGAAGAAACTTAATACTTCATTATAAATGTTAGTGTTAGCTAGTGTCTAATAGACAACATTTTACAAATAAATAATTATTTGAAATCTGTAATATTTTTTATTTATTTATTATAAGTTTAAACTTGGTTTTGTAGCACAAGAACCAAATTTGGTCAATGATTAACTCTAACATTTCACGAAAATTCTAAACAAATGCTCAATTTCAAACACACACTTTCAATTATACAAAATTACTTCTGACAAATGTTTAAAAATATATATATTATTTTCCTGTTTTTTATTTTTGGAGATAGGAAAAAAACAATTTATTTAAAAAGACCTTTATTAAATAAAATTTCACAAATACAAAGTAAAATGATTTAGTTACTTCAAATTTTTGGCTGAATTTTTCACCCAAGTAGCATCCTAAAACTGATTCAATGACTTTCATAAATAAATAATATTGTCACATCATTTATAAACAAAGCATTTAAATTTTATTTAGAATATTTATAATACTAGAAGCATTTGAAATTTTTATAAATTTATATAAATACCACACTTTATGTAAATATTATATATATGTATAACTAAATTATCTGCAATATATATGGAACATTTCTTTATATTCCCTTATCCTTTTTGATCAGCTTTCATGAGCCTAAAAAACAATAATAATTATTATTGAGTTTTCCTTTTTATTAAAAAAGTACATATAAAATATTTGATAATTGGAGAAAAGTATTTAACAAGCTAAAGTCTTATAGAACTTAATAAACATAATATTTTCATTCTGATATTGACTCTCTACGCAAATACTATAATTTTTAGGATTATAGAGAAAAATAAAAATATCTGAAACTAATAGGAGTAAAATTTGTGACTATTTTATGAAATAATTAGAAATTATTCATATACGAGTATTAAAAAATGCCTGCATTATCTCCAGTTTTAAAGAAATTTCTGTTTTGAAGTTTACAGTAAATAAATTTAAATATATTCTGCTAAGCCTTTTTGACCTCATGTCAAAATAAAAATAATTATACAAATGTTATTGCAATACCAAAATATAAGAATGTTATTTAATACTTTTTAAAACTTCTTTCATTTGAACATTTAAAATTGTAAACAAAAACAAAGAATTTAAATAAAAAGAAAAATTAATTCAATTAACTATAATTAATATAACTTGAGTTGTTATTCTGAAAAAAAAGAGGCTATTATAAAATTTATTCAAAATATATAAAGAAAAAGGAAAGTTGTGCAAAATAAAATTGATTCTTTTTTTATAAAAGAGAAAAGCTTTCTTAATAAAAATTGGAAATTGAAATTAACCTACTTGTTGTAATGCAGTAGGCTTGGATAACATTTGAAAATGCATTTAATTATATCTTTCATGCAAAGGCATATCATATTTTGGTCTTTTGTTTAACACATAAGTTTGAAAACTCCCTGGCTGCTTCCACTGGGCTGACAAAATGGAACTGACTTGACAGGAATTACATTGTCAGGAATATTTTCAATTCTAAGCAAGTTCTTAAGGCATAAATTGAGTTGAAATCTTACATAGAATTGTTTCAAATTCCCCTCTGCAGTTACATTCAGTAGAAGCAAACTCCAGCTCACACATTATAATTATCAATATAATGTACAAATAATTTTGCCTCTTGTCGACTTCAGGAATAGAATCTCTCACAGTAGCTTTCAAAGAAACAAGGATAAATGTTCCTGTTGCTTATATTTTCTGATTGATTGTAGAATTTATTTTACCTCCAATTGCATTTTCAGTTTTGAAACAAAAAGTGCCCAAAATTTCCATTCATTGAATAGGAGATATATTTCATATTTTGTCATTTTTAGAAATTCTATGAAATATGTATGAATGCATATTTGTATATATGGCAATGTATGAATTTTCATACATTGCCAGCCAGTTTTAGGCAGCATATTCAATGTTCAGTCATTCTGTGAAATGGCGAGTTTCAAAATTTTTCAGCAATACAGATAAAATATTATGTATATGCTTTTCTTCAGTTTAACTCTCCTTTATGACCAGCTCTGATGAACCTACAAAATATATTTATTCATTAGAATAATGATTGAGCTTTCACTTATTTTAAAAGTACAATAAATATTTGTTGATAAATGAAGATGTGTAATTAACGTGCAAAAGTTTTACAGGACTTCATAGGCATGATAATAGCTTTGCTGGGATAATGATTTGTGTAGACAAACTTTTAATAGTATTTACAATAACAAAGAAAAATAAAAACAACTCAAACTAATGGGAGTAAAATTTATGATATTATTTTACGAAATATGACATAATTAAAAACTATTTAATTATGTCATATTTCGTAAATGGAAATTGAATTAAAAAATTCAATTTCCATTTACGAATAATAAATAAAAAACTATTAATATTAGAGCATTCAAAAATCCCTGCTCTATCTCAAGTTTTAAAGATTTTTTTCCTAACCTTACAATACGATCGTAGTTTAACCGCCTACTTGGCACACTTTTCCCAAAAGTCGCCAGCAATGAGCTTGCGTAATCATTCGGACTCCTCTTTCCAATGCGAAAGCTAAAACGGGTTGCCACATTTGATAAAACGGGAGTTGCTAGCTTTGGCGCGTTATCACCTACTGAGCTAAGGTTTTTTTTAGTCTCGCGTCAAAATAAAAAATAATTACACACATTTATTGCCATAACAAAACATAAAAACGTTATTTAATACTTTTTAAAAAAATCTCTCATCTGAAAATATTAACTGAACGAAATTGTAAAAGAAGAGGGAAAAAAAACTGCAATAATTTAAGAACACCCAACATAAAAATCTAAAAAAAAAATCACTTGAAAAAAAATACATGCAAGAAAAGAAATGACGATAGCTAAATTAACAAAGTTTTAGCTCTTAAATGAAATAGAATGATTAACAATGGATCGTTAGCTCAAATATTTATTAGGACTAATGGTCGTTTTCACCTAACTCTTATAATATCACTAGCAACTCTTTGTATCAGGTAATCAATGAGTTCAAACAACCTTAACAAAAAAAAAATCCTTTTTATTAAATATTTAGAATAAACATACTATTTAGAAAATATACAGTAATAAATATATTTACACTTACCAAGTTTCTTGAAATGATAGCACGCGTTGTTGGTTGAATTCCAAAACACAACAATCGCCAGTTGAATCATGGGAAATTCCTAAAATATATTCGCAAAGTCTTGTCTAGGAAAGGCGATTTTTCTGATATCGGCGCGAGTAGGGGGCGATTACATTGAAACGACCATTTTCACTAAGTCGGCGTACGAGGTCGCGCCAAGCTAAATGCGAGGTCCGCAAAATATCTGGTCGGAATACGATATCGCGCCAATGCAACGCCAACATCAGTGAAATACTCGCGAGCTGTAGCCAATGGATGCGACCAATCGCCAATGTGTTTTCAACAATTCTTGCTGCCTGGGTTAGTTCCTGTTCCAGGTCTAAATTACTATCTCTGGATGAGTGAATGAATTGCATGATGAAGTCCGCTCTGTAAAAATATTTTGTGATGCGTGTGAATAGAAGTCAGACTTCTGACCTCAGGTGGTCAAGGGTCCTTACCCTCAGAAAGTATCCCCGGGGGGGCACCTCGTAATTGAGGATGAGATGCTTCCTGTATGGTGGTTGGATCTCACCATCCTTGGTGGGTACACTAATAGTTGGAATATAGACTCGTCCCATCGATGACGGGACGCAGTTCTTACGGGGAGGGTGGTACTTTGGCCGGTAAAGGCCATTAGGACTCAACCACAGCTCCCTCCAGTTTTGCTGTTGCTATGGTCCGGTCATTCAGTTTTATGGTTAATCCGTGTGTCTTCGTAGAGGATAGGAGAGTCTGTCTATTGGTTTACCGTCAGAAGGTATTGCATTCTTCTTCCTTTGTAAAGAGGAACCTGACAACAACAATAGAATAAAATATATTATGTAAAAATAACAATTAAAAGCATGACTAAAACAACATATTATGGAGTGAATTTGTTTAATTTACTCGATAATTTTTCATTAATTTTAATATTATAGATTGCTTAATCAAAAAAAAAATGCCCGCTAGTACTACAACGTTATGGTAAAAACGATATATCAGGTCAAAATTAGAAATCTTGTAAGGTTTCTACAAGATAACAAGGAATAAATATCCTTGAATAAATATTGGTCTCGTATCTCAACTAAGCTCTTCTCAAGGATATAAAATTCATCTGCTCATACTCCCTACCGTACACTCTCTTCATCATAATAATATTGTATATAGTTACTTTTTCTGTGTACCGTATGTAAACAATTCTTTTTTCTTAATAAATAATTCCACGTATATCCTTTCAACCCACCGGGAATCCTAGAGATTATCTGTGACGAAAGAAAGTACGATTTGATAATGCATTTGCAAATTCTTTCCATATAAACAAGTAGATTTGACTATTCAGTTGTAATGTTAAATATTTCCTACACTTCTTAACAATAACTGCATTTAATGTATACTTATTTTATTTACAGGCATTCCTTTAGAAACTTTTTTTCAAATGTAAATTTTTATACATCGATTCTTAAGTTAACAGTAAAGATATTTTTGATATAACTGGCTAATCTAAATTATATAAACATGAATTCCTTTGGAAAACTTACAGATTATAGGCTCATCTCAGTTTGAAAAATTATACCAATTGAGATAAACGGTTTTTAGAACAACAAAACTAAACTAAATTTTAAATTCATTTCAAAATATAAATTATAAATATACTTTAAAATACGTATATCACTCGTAAAATGATTAAACACATCTTCAAAAATCATGTGAAAATTGCAGGAAACAACCAGATAACACCGATAGTGCGTCACAATAATGAGAATATGTGAAAGTGATGTATAAGGAATCAGGACACAAGTAAAATGTTCGCAAATGCTTTATAAGCCTTTCGGAGCAAAAAAAGCATTGCTACAACACAAGAGACTTATTGAATGATTTTGACCGGACCAAGGAATACCATGTACAGGCGCATAGGGAAGATTGGTGTATATGCTCGTAGGCCTGTTAGATGTGTTCCACATACTACAACTCAGTATCGAATGCGGTTAGCCTGGAGTTGAGAGCATGCATTATGGACACCACAACAGTTGGCTTGTATGGTGCTTTCTGACGAGTCTAGGTTTAGCTTGCAATTTGATTCTAGCCGGACTTTCAAATAGAGAGCGACAGGTAACCGTTACCACTAAGGAAACATCGTTGAACGACACCGATACAGTTTTACAGGATTGCTCGTTTGGGGATGAATTATTCTGTTGTTGTTATTGTTACTTATGGCACGTGCCATGAACAAGCTCCCTGCTGATACAGCAGTAGCTTTAAGTAGCGTCTCTTGTTTTTGAGGTAGCACCAACTAGGGCCAAGAGTACGACTCAGCTACACTCACACCACTTTCGCTTGCACATCTCCTTTTTACAGGGGAGTGCAGTCACACATCTTATAAATAGCACACAGAAGAACAACCCTACCTGAACCGGGATTCGAACCCAGGACTCCCAGAAAACGAGGAAGACGCTCTACATCTGTGTCAGAAAGCCGGTCTGATTTACTCTGGGTTCCAGAACTGACCTGCATGTTCAAATTGGAACCATGAGTAGCCAAATACATCGGGAGAATACATCATTCTGGAACAACATGTACGTTTATTTCGGGCCCCGTGGGCACATAATTTGTGTTTATGGATGGCAAAGACCATCCTCACTATTCAAACATCATTAACGAATGTCTTCGATAGGGGGATATCACCCGTATGGACTAGCCAGCATTCTCACCTGACTTGAAAACAACAGAGCATGTCTGGGACAAGCTTGGCCGACGAGTTGCAATCCGTCAACCATTTCCTACATGCTTATTGAAATTTCAAAAAGCATTGCTTCAGGAATGGTTTAATATTCCCCAAAATCAAATAGATACTCAGATAATTAGATACTCAGCATGCCTAGGCGTTGCACGGACTGTATTACAGTGTCTAGGAGGCATACTATGCCTTATTTAACATACCAACCATGTAATATTGGTTTTTGTTAATAGAGTGGAGTATAATGATAACAAAAGTTTTTTTAATGATATCAAATGTACATCATCTTTCTTTACTCCTTACCTTTTGTTTAATAAATAGGCTTCACAAATAAGTCATATTTGTTAGGCTTCTGACTCTTTCTTTTCCTGAACTTGAATTATCCTTAATTTGTATTCTTTTTATTATTTATTTATTTCTGAGATGAATTTTTATCAATCAATCATATTTTGATTTTATTTATTTATTTCAAGCACATTTCTTCATTTTCATTTATTTTTTTATCCCTTGCTCCCAATCAGTAATTCAGAATTCAAATCCTTTCCAAATACCTTGGAAGAAACCAAAAGAAATCCCTTCCAGTTATGCGAAACCAAATAGTCTGATGTTAAAATCATTCCTTTCCTGAGAGATATAACATTCAGGAAATCTTTCTTAAATAAATCTCTAACATTTAATAGATATTTCCTTTTTATTTTCCCTGTTTTCCTTCGTTCTATCTCTCTCTCTCTTCTCCCCCAAGAAATCTTTATTTGGAAAGCGAAATTCTTTTTTTAATCCTACTTTGTTGCTGGAACAGTACAAGTAATGCTACTGGATATAATCAGGTCAACGAATAAGTTGTTTCTGGCGAAATATTGGACTTAATTTTTTTTTATTAGCAACTAAATGAAAAGTTTAGCTTCATAGAATTTCGTGAGAGAAGGGTATTTGCAAACTATTATTAAAAGCAGCAGCAGAAAGGGAAAGCATTGCAATCTTTGGTAAATTCTTTATTTTAATTCTTTTTCTCATTTTATAAGCTAAAGTTGTGTAAAAAATAAAGGTTAGTTGAAAAATTATAGTGTCGATTTCATAAATATAAGATGCAGTTAGTGATTGAATTTAAAAGCAAGAGAAATTCCTTTTGAAAACACCTATTGATTAATGGGCAAATTATGGATTTTTTTTATTATTACCTAATCATAACTTAATGGTAGCATATATAAATCTGCTTGTTTGCGATGTATAGGGATTTTTTCCTGGCTGTTAAGAATTAAAAGGAAATGCATTTATTTAACCCTTTCAAAGACCATTTATTTCCAGTCATGGTATATTAAAATAGTTATAGGATTAAGATTGTCTTAAGTAAAGTAATTTATTTACCTCATTAAATAAACTTATTTTTATTAATTAAATAATATGGTTAATTAGTAATTAAGTAAAAAATCAAAATATACTATTGTATGTGAGATAACGAACTGAAACATCCAAGTTTTTATCTGATTTCAAAATTTGTCAAAACTTGGGCCAATCTACATAGTTTCATACAAAAACTGAAAAATCTGGTGGGAAGCATACTTCCCACGGCCCATGAAAGGGTTAAAATCTCATTCTGAATTTTGGTTTAAAAAACATAAAATGAATTTTATTGTAGCAATCGATTACAAATTATTGCACATGTAAATTAAAAAATGTGCAATGAAATTAAACAGAAAATAAAAAAATCTCACACCATGACCGATGTCTGAAATAAAGCAATTTTTACTTTTATTTTAACAATGGCATGGACTGAATGATTTAATGGAATTTGAAATTAGTTCCAATTCTACATTAAGAGCAAAAACTTTAAAGATATTTTGTATCAAATTGGATATGTAAAAAAACATTAAAATTAGAAAAATTGGTCAGAAATTATCCTGATATATTATAAAGTTGATTTTTATTACACAGTGATTTTTAAGTTCATATAAAAATTAATTTTGGTATGTAATATTTTTGGAAGATAAATCTGAAAAAAGATTATAACGGTATTTGGTTTTTGACTAAATGAAATTTTCGTTAACTTTTGGACTCCAGACTCTGGATATTTTCCAAATATTATAATATTAGAAACCGTCCGTATTACTGGAGTAAAATTAATATTTAGTCATTTCATTGTAAGACTTAATTCATTTCAAGACTTTCTTTACATTAGAATACCTTCTCAGCTTTAAATGATAATCTAGTTATATAGGGCGCGGCAAAAAAAAAATTCGGACAACAATTACACACCACATAAAAGAAGTTAATTCCTTTCTTTTTTAATTTTTTTAATTCCCTTTGTCTACCACTTCAATTAGAGCATATTTTATAATGTATCTTTTAATTTAGTGAGTTTTGGCTTTTTTACAACGACAAGCAACAGATGTGCCATTTTGAAGTTGTTTAGACAAGGGAAATGACAGTATGAAGTCGTTAATTTGCTTAATATGATTCGGAAAACAATGTTCGATGCCATCTATCGTTTCAAAGACCTTTGCAATGATGGTCGAAGTCCAGAAAGTGAATAGAATTGTATGGAGAATAAGGTTATCAAAAAGTGGGTTGATTGAAATTCAGTTTTCGAATGCTTTCGAAAATTTCAGTTATTGAAAATTATTATTCGAAAGTTTCAGTTATTTAATACCTTCGAAGAAAACAAAAGAAAACCCTTCCAGTGATGCGAAACCAAATATTGTGATGTTAGAAAAAGAGGGTGATGTTTGAAAGTTTTGCCTGTGGAAGATCGCTCGTGAACTGGGAATAAGAGTGCCACAGGGTAAAGCATGGGAAAAACAGAACTTGGACTAAAGCTTTACAAATTCCAAAAAGTTCAGATTTTCAATGAAGAAAATAAACACGCGCGGCTACAAAAACGCCGAAAACTTTTGAAACGGGCCGCTATCAGTGGTGAAAAAGATTCCTTTTAACTAATGATAAGCTCTTTACCGTCCAAAAGCTCATAACTCCTAAAATTATAGAATCTAGTCTGAAACTCTCCAATTACTTCAGCAATTCTTGAACATCGCATAAATTCAAAGGTATTCATAGTCTTAATCGGAATTCTTGTAAGCGGCAAAGCATTTCTGGTGTTTTGTGGCTGAGGGCATTAAAATAAATTGAAAAGTTTACCACATTGACATTCTAGAAGCTGTTGTATTTTCTTGGGCCAAAAATCATTTCTACAATGTAGACTGGGAGTTTCAACAAGACTCTGCAACAGCTCACAGGATTAGAAATTCAGTGGTGCAAGGCGTATTTTTCTGACATGGTATCATCTGGAGAATGGGCACAATACTCGCCAA
>JAOUZG010041683.1:2628100-2641076 GCA_026289955.1 Argiope argentata
ACTAAATCTGATTGTCTGCAAAATAAATTACAAATAACAGATGTAAACTAAATCAGATCGTTTTCAAAATAGATTGCAAATAACAGATGTAAACTAAATCAGATCGTTTTCAAAATAGATTGCAAATAACAGATGTAAACTAAATCAGATCGTCTGCAAAATCGATTTTAAAAACAGATGTAAGCTATTACTATATGGTACGCCATATTTTAAGTTTTTTAAAGATGTTTCAGCCAAATAGGGCAGTCTAACTATGTTCTTTAAACTATGTGGTAAGTTTCTATTGTTTTACCTAACTTTGCATAGAGTGACGAAAATTCTGTACCGTGTACTTTAGTTTTATTCTGATGTAGATCAAAAAATTGGAATTTGAGATTATGTACTTCCAAAATTATTAACTTTAACTTTATGTCAAAGTTCCTTATTTTCAAAATGAGATATTATTAAGATTAGTGGGCAGTTTCTTCTTTAAGCACGATAAAATAGTGCCAATATTGCCAAAAGTCGGCAAAAGGCTTTCATCTTAGAAGGCTACGAAACGTATTCAAGACAAAAATATTCAGGGTTGCATTAAAATGCTGTCGATAATACAGGAAAATAAGTTGGAAAATCAACTTTAGCGAATAGACATTAATCTTGTGATTGTCTCTAAAATTTCAAAGTTTAAGTGTAAAGTAAAACTTCTGAATTAAAGAATATGTTAATGAATAACATATATTAGATTTTTTTTATGTCCATAATTTTAGGCACATAATATTTACTTTAAGATTTGGCTTTTAATGTACTTAATATAAGGTATACTTGGGATTCTCACTGAGGAATTTCATCATTTCTGGTAAAATTAACCCCTTGCACTCGTATGTCTCAGCGTATGCGACATCAAATCGTATGTGTCATATTAAATTCGAGTGCAAAGGGTTAATTCATTAATGATGCTGAATGTTAAAAATAATTGGTATTTTCCCATCCGATATTGACAAGGACTAAAGGGACTTTGGATATTTCTAACTTCGCCCTGGGTTACAGATTTTACTAACAATCTCTAATGTTAAGGTTTTTTATTACTATGGCTTTTTGTAAGTTGTTTGCTGAAATTAAATTTTCATATATTCAAAAGAATCCAAATTTAAATATATAGAATGTTTATACTCAAAATACATTGAAGGAGAAGCGTAAACAAAGGAGACCTTTGTTATACTTTAAAACGAATTATTTATTTTACAAATTTCTGATGTTCAGTTAATAAAGCTGTGTAAAGGTTATGATCGAAGTCTGCTTACAGAATTTATTTAAAAATAATAAAATGGCATTACATTTACATATACATTTCATTACTAAATGCATTTTACTGATTTCAAATTCAACACAAGAGCAATCAATCTTCTCAAAATTATTTAAAAGGAATCAACTCTATCATTATAATTATTTTATTTCAAAAATAACGGATACACATTTGCAAAATGTTCATATTGTAACATTGATTTCATTTGTAATATTTACTGTGAAAGGCATCAAGAAGAGTGATTTTATCTTTCCTTCTCTTGTTTAAAGCAGCACTTCAGAAATTCTCGAACTTTTTGTCGAACCTGTAATAAATAAAGCAATCAAGTTGATGATACTCATGATATAAAATCAATGAAAAATTATTGCACAAACTGAAACCAAATCTCAAAAAAAGTTATTCTACCTAGAAAGTCTACATTTAGATTGACTTTTGTTGTCAGAATAAATATTTTTTAATTTGATTCTAAATAATGCAATTCCAATTATCTTTCTATTTCTAAATATAGAAAATTTTATCGAACTTATTGATATTTTAAGCTTTGTAATTTTTAAATAAACAACACACGAAAAAAATTTATTATAATAATAAGTACTAGTCAATAATTTAATTATCTATAATTTACAGCGTGAGTTCAAAAAAAATGAGCCACTTTAAACTTTTAAAGCCACGCTCAGGCACTTTAAAACAAATTAAACTTATTCATTAATAAAAGTCTGCTCTTATTATTATTTGTTACATTTTGGTGATTTATTTTTAAAATGTTGTATTTAAAATTGCTTTTGCTGGCTTCATCTACCGAACCCTATAAGTTTAAAAGGTTTTTATAGGATATTCAACAATACAAAAAGCATCTTATATAAAATATTCGTTTCAAGAAAGAAAAACTACAACTCATTTAGAAATGATTTTAAAAAATAAATGATTAATCCTAGACGATAATTTTATTTTATTTTTTCTCAAACTGTCATTAAACCTTTTTCGATTGCTTTTCTATAAGATACAAACTATGATATTACAACGTCATGAAATTTCTGGATATTTTATTATTCTTCGAACTCAATGATATCTTTTTTCGAATTCTTTTGCTATGTTTACTAAAGCTAAACTCGTTTCAACGACTAATATTTGAAATTTCTTTCCCTCTCAAATAATCTTTCTTATTCAAATAAGGGTTACGTCCTTCAATTCATTTTAATCTGAAAAAGGTTATAATTTTTGTTTGAATTATGATACGTCAACGAAACGAGTGTGCTTTTTAATGAAGGAAAATTGTTAAAAAGAAATGTGTTTCCTTTTCTATGAAATAATTTTAAAGTAATTATACTTTTTCAATATTTAATGAAGAATACAAGATTTTGCCCTAAGGTAATTATTTTTTATTTCTTCGGTAATTATATTTTAAGATTATTTTTCCTTAAATCACTGCTTGATATTTTATTATACACTATTGAATTCTCTTAGCTAATAAGAGTTGTTATTTTTTATAATTATTAGCTTTCTATCATTTCATGTTTTCTTCTAACCGCTATTTTTCAATTATGGTGAGTTTCAATAAGATATAAGCAATAAGTGTTTTTAAATACGTCAAATGCTTTCATAAAAATTTCATCATTATAATATAAATTTTTGATTTATTGTATTCATGTGGCATTTATCTAAACATGTGAATTTCTAATGTTTTTTCTTATTCTTATCCTCCGGGAAAGAAGAGAGAACAAAGAATAAGATTGCCAAAATCTAATCTTCATTTGGTTTATTTATTCTAGAGTTATCTAAGTAGCCTCTTTGATCGTTTAAATTTTTTACGACGAGGAGATATCAATAAGTAAAATATATAATTTTTCATACAATAATAACCAAAATGATGCAGTGAATGACGTCATGAAATGGAAATGAAATTAGTACCAATTTATTACTTTTCAGCATAACTAGTGTAGCGATTAAAGGTCGCGATACAAACCAGCGACGCTAAGGCCTGTAGCCGAGTAATATGACCCTAATACAAAAGTCGACTTCAGTATCGTAGATGTTATCTGGCTTATGAGGCTAACGCTGCAGTACTCCCCCACCAGTGAGTCGGTGAAGAAGCGAACGATTTTGTATTGTGCCAAGTGTTATGACGAGTTGCTGCTTTGCTCGTCAAATGAGTCTGACGATTCTTGTCTGTTTGATTGCTTTAACGTCAAGTGAGTCTGACGAATTTGCAGCGGATAGGTGGCGCCACGACTGTTGCTGAAGGTTGAGTAGTCAAGGTCACCAATGCAGTGATTGAAGTTCGCGATGTTATCTGGCTTATAAGGCTAATTCTACACAACCATTCATGCTCAGACTTTTGTATCGGCGCCGGATCAGTTTGAACATTTTAGTCTCTTAAAACTCCACTGGTATGTACGAGCTCGATGCCAAAATCAAAATTTCGGACCTTAGAGAAAACTCTTTATGAGGCTTGGAACAAGTGTTGTATATCAAATGGGTGTTGCCAAATTGCAATGCCAACCAAGTATGTGTTCCATTGAGGATGCTACAAAATTTTCAAATATTTGCACAAAAAACAAATCCTAGCACAAAAACAAACCTTGCAAACTCTAAATAAATTCTTGTAACCCCCTCCTCCCTTTATGACAAATTTGCAAAAATCGGTTGGAAAATTCTGGAGTATCCACATGCCTGGAACTCTCAGATTTTTAACTGTTTGAATCCGTGAAGATCTACAGACAACTTTGACTATGTTCTATCCCCAGAAGGTGATAGATATCTATGACCTCACGAAAAGCTGTGTTAAAATCATAATATTTATTTTGTTGATATGTAGCTAAAACGCTGATTTATTCTCTGTTATAATTATGTTTTAAGGAGTGTTATGTTTTAACATGTTTATGTTTTAATTATGTTTTATTATGTTTTTAAACATTATTATGTTTTATTATGTTTTTAAACATTATTATGTTTTTAAACATAATTATGTTTTAAAACATAATATTATATAATTATGTTTTAAAACATAATTATCCAGATAATTATGTTTTGCCTGTTTTGAAGGAGTCATTGGAAATTTATTTTTTGGATGACCCTTAAACAATTGCATACCAAACCCTAAATATTAGTATGTTAAAATTTTCCACACAAGATATAAAAAGTATTACCTCGTCGTTGCCGAGTGTGTGAAAAAAGAAAATTAAGACTCCTATAATGGTATTCAGAATAGAAAAAACGCTATAAAGAGCTAAATCCTGATTGTGGTCGGACAACATTCCAACTATGTAAGACGATAAGATCAAAGGCATCAAAATCAGATTTGATCTTTGATGAATCCTAAAACAAGAGAAAGAAATCATCATACATTGTTATTTAAAAAAAGAATCAAAACATATATTTTTTTATATATACGTTTGACTTCTTTTACATAATCAATTTTTATAGCAAAAAAACTGTTGGTAATTTTTTTAACCAGAGCACAATGTGATATATTTTCATGATGATAGTTTCTATTTTGATGGAGTATCAGCAATACATCTCAATAATTTATGACAGTAAATTTTGATTATTTACAAACAATCTTTATTTTATTTTTAAACGAAGTTGGTCTTCAGAATATGTGAAACAAAAGTATGACTTTTATTAGTCCCATAATCACTTATTATAAACAAAAATATTTAAAGAGTTTTTTTTAAACTCAGTGTGATATATCATTAAAAGAAAAAAATCGAAGGAACTACTCAGAATGCAAAAGATCTATGAAAATAAAAATTAGACAGAAAAAAGAATCTGTAAATAATTTCTATTTAAATTATTTGAATATGTGCATTAGTTATTTGCATATTCTTTTATACTAGCTTTAAATATCTGCTTTTAATTTTTCATTTATTATAAAAAAAAGTTATTTCATCCAACTCTACAATAATAGTGATATTTTGTATTTAAATTTAAAAACTGCTTATAAACCTTAACTGCTCTAAAAGTTTATTTTCCTACTAGCTTTACATTCTCAAATTAATAGATTTTACTTCTGCAGTTGTGAATTATTAAGTATTGACTTTAAAATTTCAAAATGCATTTATTAGATGCAAGTTCCGTAATGATCACTAGTAAATAATTTAAGAAGTAAATAAAATTCAGCTTATCATAAAAAAGACTTCATTCAAACTTTTAAGTACATAATTTAATTTAAATTCAAAATATCATATAAATATCAGAGTTATTGCATAAAAAATATAATTTCTGTATTTCGTATAATGTCTTGAATAAATAAATTTAAAATAGTGTCTTTTCATAATAGAATTGCCAAAATAAAAAAAAATTTATACAAAATGCATTGCATGCGGATTTGTTTATCCTTGAAATTTTAAAAGTGGATGTATTAATATGTCTAATAATCAATTCAAAATAAAATGAATCCGAAAATTATCGTATTATTGAAACCCTTATATTTTAATAACAGCCTATTATAAGGTCATCTGTGTTCAAAACTTTCAAATTTTTGTTGCATTTGAATTACTAATGTTAATACCAATAAATATCAGATTTTTAAAACTTAGATAACTGATGTGAACCAATTAATGCGTTAAGATATAAATGATTCAATAAGAATAATTACAGAAGAAAGTTCAAATTTTTTGATGAAAGAAGGGGGACTTACTATCCCATAAGAATCGCAATTTAGTAATTCAATAAAATTTCTGAAAAGTAAAAATTCATAGACAGGAAAATCAAAATTTCAAATTCAATAAAAATCCATATAAAAACAGATAGAAGAATTCATATTCAAAGTGAAACAAAATATTGAATTAATAATTTGTATCAATGACATTATTTTTTATTATTACATTGGAAACTCCGAAAGGCTATTGAGGGTTTTAACATTAATTAATTTAATATATTATTATTTATACAACTGAGACAGAATTTCCTTCAATAGAAGACAAAATAAAGACAAAAGTGATGGATTTATCTTGCTGCAGGCCATGAAGAATAGGGAGAGAGAGAGAGAAAGAATGTTGGGAAAAAATCCTAATAATTAATTCACTTTCTGCTGGGGCCGGGATGGCCTGGTTGGTAGAGCGTTGGACTCGTACTCCTTAGGTTACGGGTTCGAAGCTCATCGGCCAAAAGAATCCCCGAGTGTGTGGCGACTGGCGCTCGTTAAATCTGTTCGTGGTCGCAAAGTCCTCCATATCTAGAGTAATACCACTGGGGGTACTGGGCCAGGGGTGATCGTTCCCTGTTCCAGGTCTAAATTACGATCTCAAATGAATGAAGGAATTTGCGTGAATGTAGTCCGCCCCCTAAAAAGGGTTGTGACGTGTGTGTAACTAAGTCGTACTCTTGGCCCTAGATGGCGCTACTTGTAAAAAAACAAGAGATGTATATTTCCGGCTTAAAATCTGCTGATGTATCAGCGGGGCTTATCCCTGGCAAGTGCTATAAGTAACAACAACAACTTTCTACTGAAGAAAAAACTGAAATATCGCATTTGCTTAGTCAAATTCATGAAGTGCAAAAGTACTTAAATAAATCCTTATAGTTTAGCAAACAAATATTTTAATACATTCTCTTTTAAAATATACAAGTTCTTCTATAGTGTTTTTAAATTAAAAGCTCTTTATTGTTATGGAATCTAAAAGAATTCCACATTATGAATCATATTAAATGAAAAAATTCGACACTCACTTGCAGCTTAAGAGTTGGCGATGATCAATTATTTTTAATGGTTTGTAGTTAGCATTTCCAGCCGCTTCCAACATTATGAAATCCAAAACACAGATGCATATCACTGGACCCAGGGTCAGATATACAATCGGTTTGTCCATTTGAGTCCAGCAACTATAAAAATGAAAAAAAAATGTACATAGATTTTTCATTGAAAAGATTTAAATATTTTATTTATAGATTCTATGTATAGTAACAATAAATATTATAAACTTACTTATAACTTATTCACTTAAAGATCACATTTATTTTTTATGAAATTGGTATCTTATTTATTATTGATATTCTTTCTTTTTTTATTTTAAAAGAGTGACGATTTATATACATAAAGGTTATTATTATCTTTTTTGAAATTGTACAAATAAACAGATGAAATAACTGAACAATATTAGAATAGAGTGATCATTTCTTATTTTTCCTATACATATATTTTGTATTGTTTTGTTTCAAATAATGGAGTACTCTAAAAAAAGTGACGATTTATATACATAAATGTTATAATAATCTTTTGTGATATTGGACAAATAAGCAGATGAAATAACCGAATAAATTAGAACAGAGGAATCATTTCTTATTTTTCCAATACCTATGTTTTGTTTTGTTTTGTTTCAAATAATGGAGTACTCTAAAAAAGTAACGATTTATACATATAAATGTTATAATAATCTTTTGTAAAATTGAACAAATAAACAGATAAAATAACCGAATAATATTAGAACAAAGTAATCTTATCAAAATCAAAGGAATTTTCTTATTTTTCCAATACATATGTTTTGTTTTGTTTTGTTTCACATAATGGAGTACTCTACAAAAGTAACGATTTATACATATAAATGTTATAATGATCTTTTGTAAAATTGGACAAATAAACAGATGAAATAACCGAATAATATTAGGACAGAGTAATCAATTCTTATTTTTCCAATACATATGTTTTGTTTTGTTTTGTTTCAAATAATGGAGTATTCTAAAAAAAAGTAACGATTTATATACATAAATGTTATTATTATCTTTTGTGAAATTGGACAAATAAGCAGATGAAATAACCAAATAAATTAGAACAGAGGAATCATTTCTTATTTTTCCAATACATATGTTTGGTTTTGTTTTTTTTTTCAAATAATGGAGTACTCTAAAAAAAAGTAACGATTTATATACATAAATGTTATTATTATCTTATGTGAAATTGGACAAATAAACAGATGAAATAACTGAACAATATTAGAATAGAGTAATCATTTCTTATTTTTCCAATACATATATTTTGTATTGTTTTCTTTCAAATAATGGAGTACTCTAAAAAAAGTGACGATTTATATACATAAATGTTATTATTATCTTTTGTGAAATTGGACAAATAAGCAGATGAAATAACCGAATAAATTAGAACAGAGGAATCATTTCTAATTTGCAATACATATGTTTCTTTTCTTTTTTTCAAATAATGGTGCATTTTATAATATTATTATCAATGTTTCATAATTAAGTTTTTTTTCTTAATTTGAAACATCATTTAATTTTATATACTACGCATTATATATTTTTATTACTATTGTGCATAAATTATAATGAATTGGTAAAGTTCCCAATTCAGATTGTTTTTCGTGTGTGGCAACAGTAGGATTTAAAAGGATAACGAGAAGCAGCTGGGGCAACTCAACTCAAGAAAGAAAACGAGGAGAGAAAGCGGACATGTTGGTCTTGGGACGGAAAAGTTTTCTTTGGAAGAACAGCGGATGGGAATGTTTAATGCAGTATTGGAAAGTTGTGACTATATATTGTTTTTATTTGGTTTTATTAATTTGTGTTTAACGTGTCGTGCTGCTGTAGCAAAATGAATAAAGTAGCAAATGTAAAATTTTGGAGTGATCATTGAAGTTTCTCACCGATGACTTATATGATTTACTCTGTTATGAAACTCTTATATTGGACACGTTTTACTGGATTTATGTACAAAAATACAGCAGGTGTTATGGCACAGAGGTAGCGTACCTTCCTCATGTCTTGGGCGTCCCGGGTTCAAATTCTGGTTAAGATGTGGTTGTTATTCTGTGTGCTGTCTGTGAGATGTGTGAATGTGCCCCCCAGTGAAAAGGGGCTGTGCAAGCAAATGCAGTGAGTGTGTAGTTAAGTCGTACTCTTGGCCCTAGTTGGAGTTACTTCAAAAACAAGAGACGCTCCTTTTAGCTTAAATCTTCTGCTGTATCAGGGGAACTTGTCCATGGCAAGTGACATAAGTAACAACAACAAAAACATATTTTCGAGAAATAATAAAACAACCAGATTCATTAAAATATTTTTTCACTCAAGAACAATAATCATATTCCCCACATGTTTCTAAATTAAGATATTTACTCAATATTACTGTATATTTGCTCAATTAATCCAAATCCCAAATTACCTTTTAATTACTTGTAATAAAATAATAAACATTCTAAGTATTTTTAAATGCAATTTTTTTTATTTAATTACTAAAAATATAAATTTAAAATACAACTATTTAATTAATAATATATTTTTTAGATATAAGGATTTTATTCATCGATTGCATTCAGTACTTTTATTCGGGCCACTTTTATCAAGAGTACAGAAGAAGAAAAAAAGAAAAATAGAACCTCGTCTTCGAAATGGAAAATTTTAGTGAATACGATTGCTAAAAAGAATGAAAAAAATACAAAGGTAAAAGAGAGAAAGATGGGACTTTTAAGGAATTATTTAATAATGTTTTCCTCAATGCTTGCGGCCCTTTCGACTGAAGCAGAACGATTTTTACGGTTGATTACAATGCTTTTATAGATTGAAAAAGGTCGCCTAAAAAAATTTTTTTGCTTTGGTAACTCATTTGGGCTTTCGAATTACGAATTTATTTATTGATTGTGATATACTAATAAGTAAATAAAATATTCTGAATCTGCAAATGAAATAAAAGTTCATTGATGGACTTCGGGAAATTATATTCAGCAAATTTAAGTTTATCAAACGACCAATGAAAATCAAATTTAAAATAAAACGGATTACGCATCCTATTATTTTGCGTCACCTATGCAGTGCTTTTCGTTTTTCGTGCAAAAACTCAGGTTGTGGGAGAAAAACCCCGGACAAACAATTCTTAATATAACTTGGTTAAGAATAAATAAATTGACAAAATACAAAAAATTATAAAAAATAAAATCTACGGTCGCAAATTCCATGTTATCATGTGCGAATATGGTGAGAGTGTAGCTAAATCTTACTCTTGACCCTAATCGGCTCTTCAAAAACAAGAGACTCTCGTTCGGCTTAAAATCTCTGAAGGCGCGCTTGTCCATGGTATTTGTCATTAATATCAACAACACAATAATCCATTATATTATATATATAAATAAATGAAAGTTTAATCTATATAAAACCTTTAATTTATAAAATTTGTTTAATTTTTTCATGCTTTCTTTTTTAGGAAAATAAAAACTTTTGCGCAAGCAGTCATAAAATCATGATTTCAATAAAATCTAGATTTAAAAAATAGATCACTTACTGATACGAAGCCGCATAATCCTCCAGGAAGAAACAAACTGTCACAATCAAAATCAAAATAGATACTCCTAATCAAAATTGGAGAACAATACAATTATTATGTGATTTCATATTAATAAATAGCAATGCCTAATTTTAAATTATAAGAATCATTAATAGTGAAATCTGGGCAAAAGTTAAAAATTTTTACATTTTTCAAAAAGATTATAATACAAAATGTTTATTTTTGTAAAATTTGTAAGATTTTTCATATATTATAAAAATATGAGTTGTTATCATGTTATGAATCATTATCGTGTATTATTTCTTCTATTGTTATCATGTAAACTTACTTTTAAAAAATTTTATTTGGCAAAAACTAATATTTTAAAATTACATTTTTATATGAAGGTCTAAAATATTCAAAGACGTATATGTATTACGTCTATTGAATTATTTTAATGTATCCGTATAAAATATTTGACGAGAAGTATGAATAATTTAAAACTCGTTAAAAGAAATGGAAAAAATACATGAAGTATATTATTAATAGAAACATAAACATTACAATATGATTCGGTTGTCCAAAGAAACATTTAAAATGAAAAAAAACTTCTATATGATTAGTAAGCTGTAGAATGATTGTTTGTAAAATACAAACAAAAATTATGGAATTTTATTTGCAAAAGTGAAATTTTCTGTTATTTCAGTGACTAAAAATCCTAGCATATATTCCTAGCGTGCTGACATCCTAGCATATATTTTATACTGATTTTTTATTGTCTAATAAGCTTCTGTCATATTCTATTTTAAGGAAATACCACTAGTTTTGAAACCTCCTGTTTACAGATTCTATTTAATATAAAAATAAAAAAGGTTAATTCAATTACTGAAGATCTTTTAAAAAATAGAGCTTCACATTTTGAATCGAGTATATTTTGAATGTTGATTTGTGCTTGTCAAGCTTTGTTCTGTCCCCCCCCCCCCTAAAATAATCATCACGAATTTTGATGCTCCTTGTATGTAGAGTCTAGTTACTCAAAAGTATTTAAAAATATTCTTACAGGAAATGGTCTTCTAGTGTTTCAAAGATTAGTTTCTTAATAAATATTCTATGTTTATTTCCACTCATCATCTTTTATTCAATCATATCTTAACGTAGTTTGACGAATTTTAAAACACCCTGTATGCAGTACTCACCCCATCCGACAAGCATATTTTGAAATCTGTTCAACAATCCGTTTCTTGGAACCACAAACGCCACCATGCTATACACATGCAAAGTTTCCAAAAAGAGAAACATAAAACATGCCGTGAAGAAGAAATGAAGCGAAATGGATATCAGTTGACACATGTCCTATAAAATTAAAATTATTTTTAAACTTTTATTATTTTTTTCTCTTTCTCTCTTCAGTGCTCAGAGATATTATAAATTTAAAAAAACAAATATTTCAAGCTCCCAAATGACCAAACTTGGCCTCCCTAAATTATTTTGCTTGAATGATTAAGTTCAAAATAAAAGTAGAAAGTTTCTTTAAAAAAATTGCTAATTTAATTAAATTTACAAAGTGAGTTTCTTAATTAAGTTTCTTGAAAAATCATGAAACATAAGGTGCAGTGAGCCGAAACATAATTTTGAAAAAAAAAATTAATCTTTTTTTTTAAGAATAATCTTAATTTTTAATGGCGGAAGAACTTTTCTTGTTTAAAGTCATGAATATGAATAGAAACTAAACAGAATTTGAATAATTACTGCACATGTTATTAAAATTTTACATTTTATACTTTTAAAATTCAGTTTTAATTGCAAGTTAAGATTTATTTTAATAAATTTTTATAAATAAATGTTGCAATGAAAAATTATTAGTGAGTGCCTTTTCTTAAGTCAATAAGTTTCATGCCAAGAAAAATGAATTAATTATTTGTATAATTGTGTTTAATGGGATGGAGAATATTAAAAATTTTAGAAGAAATCAGTCGCTATTTATAGTTTTTAACCAATGATAAAAAGAACCAAATAATTTTCTTTTAATTCAATACTTTAAACTTTTTCATGAAACTTATTCTACATAACTGAATAATATTCATCAAACAAATTTAAATATATATATATATGAATTAAAAGATAAAAGAATATTAAAATAATTTGCTCGCAACATTTAGATATTATTTGTAAAAAAAATAACTTTATAAACTATAAAGCGTGAGATGAGATTACTGCATGAATTGGATCTAAATAAAAACTGACCCCAATTCATGTATTACATATTTGGCATAATAATCAATCAAATTTTTAAAAACGTAAATTAAAAAACATAATATGAATTAAAACCTTAAAGAATACCAAAAATCATTTGCTTGTAACATTTAGATATTATTTGTTAAAAAAATAACTTTATTAACTATAAAGCATGAGATGAGATTACTGCATGAATTGGATCTAAAGAAAAACTGACCCCAATTCATGAAATAAATATTTGACAAAATAATCGA
>JAOUZG010041683.1:2641086-2652367 GCA_026289955.1 Argiope argentata
TTAAAGAATACCAAAATTATTTTCTTGTAACATTTAGATATTATTTGAAAAAAAAAACTTTATAAACTATAAAGTGTGGGATGAGATTACCGCATGAATTGGAACTAAATAAAGACTGACCCCAATTCATATATTACATATTTGACAAATAATTCACTCAAATTTTTTAATGTAAATTGAAAAACTAAATATGAATTAAAAGCTTAAATATTCATTTTCTATTCATCTATACACTTCTACTATTTCTTCAGGAAATATGTTGGCTATTGGCGTTCAACGCAAACTGAAGAAACATTTCCAAATGGTCTTTTATTAATTCTTTATTCTTTTAATGGCCTTTTATTAATTCTTTAAATTCTGGTATCGTTATACTTTTTATGCAGTTATTTATCATTTATTTTAATTTTTCTGATATGAACATAAAGTTCAAAGCATATATAATTATAGAAATAAATGTATATAATTATAAGAATAATTATATATAATTATACGAATAATAATTATATATATAATTATACGAATAATAATTATATAGATAATTACCCAAATAGTTATTCAAAAAAATGTCTTTAAGAAGTATGCAATCTAGTGTTCAAACATATGTATTCGAATTGTTTTTTTCTAAAACAACAAAATAAATGTAAATAAATTGCATGTATCAAAATTTTTAAAATACAATAAAAGAGAATTACAAATTGTATTAATGCAGCTATATGCAATTTAGCAAAATAAAGTATAATTGTACATAAAAATCGTGTAATTAATATATATTTATCTATTGCATTCGATCTTAAATTCGATTAATTGCATTCAATTTCGTTCAAGAGGTTAAGAGGATATTTTTTAATATCAAAAAGATATATATGTAATGATTCATATGGTAATATATATTAATTGCCTTTCTGTATTTAAACTATCATGACTAATTTTTAGAAAATTATTGGAAATATAGTTTTGGCTATCTCAACAGGTCGGGACGGATAATAAGTCCCTAGGTATAAAGATACCAATTATCTAAGGATAAAAAGAATACTTACTGGATTGTCAGATGATATTTCGTATGGAAATAAAAGAAATAAATGTGCTATCATCAAAGCAATTTCCATATTCATTTGAATAACTCGATCTATTGTAAATATCCTATAAAAAATAGTTACTCTTTAATATTTATATAAATACTTAATTGATATGAAATATTTATCTTTTATATAATGCCGTTACTACCTTAATGTAAATATTTTATCATGAAAAAAGCTACATTTTGTTCAAAATGTAATATCATTTTCTTATAGTTAAGTTCAATATTTGCATCAAAAAAGTCTTAACTAAAATTTGAGTAAAGCAATTTTATAAAATTTTGCACATCATCTCTACTAAATAAGAATAGTTTCAGTCTGACGATATAAACATCAGCATTTTCTTTCTATTACCTCAGAAAGAAGCACACAAATGATTTTTTACGTTATCTTATTTTCATTATTACGTTTGATTTAAAATTTCAACAATCTTTTACCGAAAGCAAATTTCATTTTTTTAAATTTCGGTTAAAAGATGTGTTTATTTCGTTCTAAAATGAATTTATGAATTTTTGAAATTAATTAATTTCTAAAATTAGGGCATAATATCACTAAAGTATGCTTCGGAAATTGGCGATTGTTGTTTGTTTTTTTGTATTTGGGTTCTAAAACAACTAATGTAAATAAAGAGTTAAAGTATATGCATTGTAACAACTACTTTTATTTTGTAATTGTTCCATTTCTAGAGAATTTTCTGGAAACGAAAAATAAGGAATGAATTTTAATGAAAGTTGTACTGGCAGACAGCATATTCCAGTTATTTTGAAACTAACTGAGATACTACCATATGAGCATAGAGAAACTTCTTTATAAGGTGCTACTTAATTGATTTCATTAACTGCACACGCCATATTACATTCTGTCATCAATTCTTGATTCAAAAACTTCATGATCAAAACTTCATGATTTTCTTGCAAACGATTCAAAATAGTCCCTTTAAAAATGCAATTATTTTCAAAAACTATTCTGTATTAAATTTTTCACTGTCTCAAATAGTTGTGTTTTAATTATTTCTAATAAAAATTAATGGAAGGCATTTTCAAAATTGTATACAAGTACAAAATTGTCAAAAAAAAACAAACTTTCCATACCACAATGTCAGATAAAAATGTCAAATTAGTAGAAAGATCAGCTTTATATTTAACATTCACAGTGCATTTCAGCGTTTCGTGTTAGTTACCGCGTTGACGGTTGCGTTTTTCGAGATGGCTGAAAATGATGACGAGGGCGATATGGACGCCCAGGACTCAACTCCGGATAATCCTTCAATCCACGAAGAGATAAAGCAGTGCCAAAAGATGTTCAACTTATCGATTCGGTTGGATAACATCCAAAAAGAAATTGAATTGCTGAGCAACAGGATGGACATTTTAGACTCATTCCAAGCAGGAAATTTGGACAAGGAAATCCAAATGAAGTACGAGGAAGAAATTCAAGAAAAAATCCAGGAAGCAGCTCAGATTGAGGGTGAGTTAAAAATTCTTTCATGTCCTCTAGAGGGGTGCAGTACCCATAATACTTACAAGCTAGTTAAAACTAAATCCTCAAATAAACGGACGCTTAACTCCCCCATTACCTCCAGACCAAACTCTCCCCCGGCTAATGTTCAAAACTCAGAAAATACCCCCACTCTCCAAACTTCCAAAAAATTTGCCAAAAATAACATAATTAGACCCGCAATCCTTCCAGACCCAATTAAAATTTCAAACAGATACGAATCCCTTCCTGAAGAAAAAGATAAACCTTTTATTCACCCGATTATGCTCCAAACCATAGATAAGTATAACTTAATTCTTCAAGAGATAAATAGAAAATTCCCAGGCACTAGCAACTCCCATGCAAACGGATATATTAGAATAACCCCAAAAGATGAAAATGATTATAGAAACATAATCAAATTACTAATTGAAAAGAAATTAAATTACTACACTATCACCCCCAGAGATGAACGGCCCTTAAAAGTAGTAATTAAAGGTCTCCCAATAAATACAAACATAGATGACATTAAAAACGAACTCAACGAAAGAAGTTTTTGTGTTGAGAAAGTAACTCGACTAACACAGCAGCGCTCGAAACAACCCCTCCCTATATTCTTTGTTCAGTTAAGTCGCAATCATACCGCAAATAAAATCTATGACGTAAATTCCCTATTATACCTAAAAGTAAAGATTGAAAGTTTCCAAAAGCGCTCAGGGTTTACCCAGTGCTGGAACTGTAACTACTTCCACCATAGCTCGGCCACGTGCGGAGGAACTCCTAGATGCTTAAAGTGCGGGAAAGAACACAAAACAAGAGAGTGCCCCATTACAGAAAAAATCGAACAACCTAAATGCATCAACTGCGGCCAATATGGACATGTAGCCTCATGGCGTGGATGTGAAAAATTCCCAAAAATGAAGCCCCCTCAAACTCGACAGACCACCACGAACTTCAATAGCAATTTTACAGACTTCAGATCCTATGCAAAAGTTGCAAACAATCAAGATCAAAATATCCCAATACCACCAACTCAAACTTCAAACTACTCTACTCCCCAACAGATGGGGCCACTTATCAAGACCGTCACGGAGCTGCAAGATGTTATATCAATCCAGGAAATTATAGAACTACTCCAGTCACTGGTGACCCTGAGCAACCTTTTGAAAGACTCCCCTCAACTTTTATCAATGTTAAGAAATCTTAAACAAGCGAATTCTCCACAAAACCAAATTGAAACTGTTCTGCAAGCCGCTATAAATCCATAGTCTTCTCCACTCCTAGTCTTAGAATAATGTTCTGGAATGCCAACGGCATTAATTCCCGCTCCTACGAATTGCGGGACTTTATAAATAAGCACAGTCCTGATATTATACTTATTCAAGAGACCCTCCTGAGACCTACTCAATTAATTAAAATTTCCAATTATTCCTCATACGTCAATTATAGGCAAAATCAAGATCCCATAAAACCAAGCGGTGGTACAACAGTTCTAATCAAAAATACCCTGCCTCATCATGAAATTCCTACTCCACAACTTAATCAAATTGAAGCCACAATTATTTCTCTCAACATTGAAAATTATTCACCTTTCCTAATTGCATCAGTTTATATTCCCCCGTGTTCAGACAACAAGGACTTTATTCTGGACCTAAAAAACATCTTAATATTAGAAAACCAATGTTTACTCGCAGGAGACTTCAACACACATCACATCAGCTGGGGTTCAAACAAAAACACAACTAGAGGTAAAAACTTAAATGAATTCGTTAATAAAAATAACCTTGAAATCTTTGCTCCACCCACCCCCACAAGATTCGGCATCTATTCCGCTTCTTTTATCGACCTCGCAATTACTAAAAACATTTTATTTCCTTATGATATCTCGTCGGTACCGGAACTTAGTTCAGATCACAACCCAGTTGTTTTAAATTTTTACTTTAACTTTAAAACCCCCACTAATAACAATAAAATTAAAACAAACTGGAAAAAACTCAAAAAAGATATTTTAAACAATACAGATCTGAACTCAACTGCAAAAAACACTCATGAATTAGAAAATTTAATTTCTGACTTTTCAAATTCAATTATCAACTCTTTTAATAAAAATTCCAAATCAATTGATCCCGAAACACAATACATTAATAACGAAGTTAAAAAACTTTTCAAACTCCGTAATGCAGCTAGGAAAAAATGGCAATCCACTCGCGATCCAGCTCACAAGAAACAATACAATCAACTAAAAAGAAAAACGGAAAAAACTAAAAAACTTGCGATCCAAAAAGATTGGAATGATAAACTAACAACTCTACAACCTAATGATAACTCACTCTGGAACACAGCAAAAAACATGAGGAAAAAACACACAAAGATTTCAGCCCTCAACGGCCAAGCCGGCAAAGCACATTCAAACGCTGATAAAGCGGAAACCTTAGCACAAAGCTTGGAGCAACAATTCACTTTAAATGATATGCACAACGTAAACACAGAAACCACAGTACACAACACTATTCAAAAATTCTTCACAACTGAAATTTCAGCAGAACTCGACCCCCCAAACATAATTGATTTCTACAAAACCATCAAAAAACTGAACCCAAACAAATCGCCAGGTATTGATGGAATTTCTAATAAAATCATTAAAAATCTACCACTAATAACCCTACTAAAATTCTACCACATCCTCTCACTCATATTCAAATTTAAATTCTTTCCTTCAGCTTGGAAAACAGCGGTTGTGATTCCTATTCTCAAACCCGGCAAAGATCCTACTATTCCCTCCAATTACAGACCCATTTCTCTATTACCTAACTTCAGTAAAATCACTGAACATTTTATTCTGGAAAAATTAAACAAGCACTTAAATGATAATAATATTTTAATCCCTTATCAATTTGGGTTCAGACCCAAACTCTACCACCCACCAGCTCCTCAGAGCAGTCGAATTTATTTCATCAGGGTTTGAGAAAAGAGAACACACAGGTGCTGTTTTCCTCGATATTCAAAAAGCCTTCGATAGAGTGTGGCTAGAAGGACTTGTGTACAAATTAATCTGCTACAAGACTCCCCCTCCTCTCATTCAAATCATAGCATCCTTCTTGTTTAACAGGAAATTCACGGTCAGAGTCAATGCCTCACTCTCGAAACTTCGCTCCATTCAGGCAGGTGTGCCACAAGGGGCAAAACTGTCCCCCACACTTTACTCCATATACATCAACGATATTCCGCAACATATTAACACTAAACTCTGTATTTTCGCAGATGATACAGCTTTGCTGGCAAAAAACAGAAATACCAGATACATCACTCATGCACTAAACAAACATATACAAAGCCTTGAAGTCTGGTTCAACGAGTGGAAAATAGCCATAAACGCATCGAAAACCGAAGCTGTTTTCTTCACGAAGAGAAATAAAAAATCAAAATTCAACATTAAAATTAATAACACAATAGTCCCCTGGTCTCTGGAAGCAAAATACCTTGGCATTATTATGGATAAAAGTTTAACCTGGAAAGCACACATTAATTTTATTAAATCCAAATTCCGAGATAATTCGCGTAAGCTTTACCCCCTAATAGCTCGGAATTCAGAAATGTGTAGGGAAAATAAAGTGCTTATTTATACTGCTATTCTCAGACCTGTTTTAACATATGCAAGCCCTGTTTGGGCATATGCTGGAAGAAGCAATCTTAATATCATTGACAGGTGCCAAAACATTATTCTCAGACAAATCACAAAAGCAAGATGGTTCATGAGGAACGATGATATCCGACACGCTCTAAATCTTCCATCATTAAGAGATTTTATTAAAAAAATCGCCACTAAATTCTTCAATGACCTGGAAAATATTGATAACCCAGCTATAGAAGAAATAGAAAATTACACAGCAAACCCTAACAGCAGGAGACCCAGATTTATTTTACTTTAGTCTTAACTTTAATTTTTTGTCTAATTTGCATTATCACTCCATTTTTGTTCGTCCCAAATCATATCAAAAATCAGATTTTTCTTAAAAAATTCCCATGGGCTTTCTCGCAATTTAAATTGGTTAATCCCTCAATCCTTCATACCCCATCCTCCAAGCACCCTCTCTAGAGGAATCTTGAGAGAACTCACCTCGCCTCAAGCCGCACCTACAACGTACCGTGAAACTGCTATCCGACACGCCCGCCTTCATTCAAGCAACCTCAATGGTCGAGCTGCCATCGTGCTCATTACTACTGAAAGATCATCCCGGAAAATTTCTCGCACTTCAGAACAAACCACGTAACTCTGGATTTTAAGTTTTGTCGATCGGGGATGGCGCCCTTCGGGCGCCGGGGCCCCTAACCATATTCCTTGTATCCTTGTATATTTAACATTCTTTCTAAAGCAATAAAATGCAAATATCAAAAGCAAGCTTTATCATAATTTTTTGAAAGGAGCATCAGCTATTTTTTAACTCGTATTAAAAAAAGAATTCTCTTCAAAAAAAAGGGTTGTTTTCTCTGAAAGCTAAATCTAAACGATGCTTTCTAAGTACCGTATACAATATATTTAATGAAGATTAATTATTTTACTTGAGGTAGCTTGCATAAAAAAATCCTTTAGCCAAAAGAAATCGGTAATTTTAAAAAGTAAGCTAATGCATTAACATGATTTAAAAATGTTTTTTTAATGTATGTAGTAAAACTTTTGTAATGAAACTTTTTTTGTACGAAAGATTCTTTTTATCTCTAAACAGCAACATAGTGCATTCAATAAATGAATAAATTAAATTAAAGTAAACTCTCTGTTATTTTAATACATCCAGTAAACACCAAAAATAAACTAATGCTGTTCTAGAGTAATTTGTTTATAGCTGGTTTCTTTTTTAAGTGCAGGCTAGTTAGCGTTAAAAAAGCACAAACATAATATTTCCATACATTTATCTTTTCTAGGATTTTTACAAAAGGCTTTTACCATTTTATTATTCAAACCCAAACACTTTCAGTTAGCACTTTCTAATAACTTTACAGATTTAAAATATATATTTTATAGATTTACAAGCCTCTTATGTTTCTCTTAATATTAAAAAAAAACAAAAGAATACGGAAATTAATGTAAAAAGTAAGTATAAATAGTTATTTTTAATATGAGTTTAAATAATTAGGAGTTAAAGTAGATGTAGCTTGTAGCTCTGTTACAAAATTAATTTATAGAACTTGAAAATTTAGCATTATAATTACCATGAGCCATCTACTATTATATTATAATTCAAAATTATCAAATCATAATTAAAGAAATTGTATGTTTAATTATGTTGTTTTATGGTTATATTGAAGTTGTAAAATAAATTATTGTTATAATAATTTTCTGTCCAATAAATTAATGAAAATAATTTTTTACTTTTATATATTATATCGGCTAATAATGAACGGCACTAAGCAAAAATAACTATTTTCATTGTGAGTATAAGTAAAAAGAAGTTGTGAAAAAGGTATATAAGTGATAAAAAATAATTTTTACAACTTGAAAGCTTTGCAGTACTCATTTGTTGTCATAATTTAAAATCATCAAGTCAAAATTAAAAGAATCATAAGTATAGTTTTCAAGTTTTCTGGTTTTGATATGCAATAAATTAATTATATAATTTTTGTATGTAATAAATTAATGGAAGTAATTTCTTTTTTTTTCATATATTATATTTATTACCAATTAATGACATTAAATACATGCACATTTGCTATATTCAGCACATGCAGTGCAGTTCTATGCAGTAAAAAGATATTCTTTAAATACTGAATTAATTCATACATTTTAATAGTACAAATTTAAACAATGTTTCTTTATTAGTATTTTGTATTACGGAGGAGTATTTTAATTTAAAATTTCATTTTAGTTAAATAACTCCTTTTTGTTCTTATTTATTGCCTACAGTTAACGATAGAAAAGGGTGTTCAAAAATTATTGCAAGATTTGAATTTGCCTTCATTCGTGCAATAAAAGGCTGGTAACCTTATTAAAAAAACTGCTGATAGTTTGGGTAAGCAAAAATAGAGCTTTGTACGACAAAATAACATTTAACCCAAAATTTGAATTAAATAAAAAAAATTCTTTACATTATTATATTTTTATTGAAACGTAGGATAGGGTTATTCGTGGAATAACACAAAAGGGGCCTCCACTTCTTTGCTGGTACATACATACTATGTTGTCGTAATTTCCATTTTGCATTGGTATGATTGAATTTCATTCATGCAGATTTCAATATACGTGTATTTGTGGGCTTATTAGCATATACCTCTGAATTCAAATAACCCCGTAAAAAGAAATCAAATGGTGTTATATCCCACGATCTATGAAGATTATTTTCAAATTTGCGAACTATAAACCCGACCCATTTTTTTTTAATATTGTTTAAATATAAAAACATTTATTAATAAAATTAATAAGTTTGAATATTTTTTTCGTGTAACACTCCATTTTTACTAACACTCAAGTTTCAGCTTCAAATGATTTTTGAGTACTTTTCCGTTAGCCGGGCGCAATTGTCGCCAATTGGGAACCAAACGCGAGCCAGGTCGTCAAGTGGAGCGAATGACGAAACTGTCAACGGAATTATACATTATTTGGCGATTTTTTTGATTGCTTCCAGCTAACGGGAAAGTACCAATTTTAATAGGTTGCCGAAACTTTACGACACGAATGGTACCAAATTCAAATCTTGAGTTAATTTTGGGACACCCTTTGTATTAAACTTATTCGAAGAAATTAAAAATAATATGGCTGATTCATACTTAATTCCAGTTCTAGCATTCTGAGGAGTTATTTTAGAAAAAGAAAAAAATAAAATTATCAGCTACAAAAAGTAATAAGTGTTCATTGCAATGAAAATCCTATTATTCGGATAAACTTTAATTTCGTGTGCAGAGAAAAACAAGCATTTCCATTAATAAAAAAAAAAATTTCTGATTTCTTCTATTTTGACATTATTATCAAACAATAGTTTGTAAAACTTTACTCACGATTCAAAAAAAAAATATTAACAAATGAGAGATGAAGAACTTCTTGAAAATCTATAAGCAATAAGCACTATCCAAATAGTGATAAAATTCATCCAAATGATAAAAAAGTTTTCTGATTTCTTCTATTTTGACATTTTTATCAAACAATAGTTTGTAAAAAAAAAACTTCATACTTTTTCAAAGACATCAATAGTTATATAGAATAAAATTCCAATAATTTAGTAATACCGGGAGAGAATTTGAAAGCTATAAAAGAGTTATTGTATAAAAAAAGATGTGAAAAGTTTTATGAAATATGTTTAAGTACAGAAGAATCTAAGAAACTATTGGCTTTATACACCACTATATTCAATATGAAATGCTTGAAACATTACGGAAAAAATAAAACCTTAGTTTAGTATCCTTATTCGATCATTAAACTTTCCGATTGCTTCATTAAATATAAATTAATGATTGAACATCCTATTCTATTCTACTACAAAATTATTCGATTTCAAATAAAACTCTAAATTTTTTTTCTTTGGATATTCTCTACTAGAAATGTGAAAGAACTTACCTCATTATTATAAAAATGGTCAAAGTGATGCCCACCATAACGAGAAGAACTGTGCTGGCTGTCTTTGTCACAACTACTGCTACAACTTTTTCCACCTAAAATTCAATAATCGTTAATTCCTTTAATACTTGAACGACTTAATTGTCATTTCAGAAAATCCCTTTTGGATTTAAATGGTTAAAAATAAAAAAGAGTATTTTCACAGTTTTCTAATTGTGTGTTAAACTGCACGTCGCCAATTATGAAATATTTCCTTGGACGATTTAATCGTATATAATCCTTTTAGTATAAAAGTTCTCAATTGGAAATTGTATTGGAGAATTTATTATTTTTAATCAGAAAATGATTTTACGAACCCTAATTGAGATTAAAAAATAAAATTATTACTTTCAAGTATATAATTTGTTACCTATGCAAAAGATGTCACGAAATTTGAATTTTATCCCATCTGTACGATGTATGAAATTTTTAATACCTCTATTGAATGAAAATGGGTGATTTTAGCACGGCGTTTTTCTGCTATAAGTTTCAAAAAATTAAAGCATAAAATTCATTTTCACTTCTTATCAAATTTCATAAAATAATCTTTTCAATTATACTACTTTTTAACATACAAATTAAATTTTCCTTTTGTATGAATTTTTAAAAAAATTATTTAATAACATTTTTTTTACAATTTATTCGCACAAAATAAAAAAATAAAATTTAAGTTCCACGAGCACGTGAGATAAAAATATTTTTATCAAAGTATTTTTGCATTGACAAAAGCTCAAATTAAAAAAGTAAATTAACTATTAAAGAAAATTAAATGTATTAAATATACAAAACTGTAATTTTAGCAAATTTCTGTATGAAATAAAAAAAATATAAGCAAATAACTTCCTAGAAAAAGTTTTAAGTCAATTTCTACTTAGCAATTAATAGAAGGAATTGAAAAAAATTGAACAAAATTTTCGTGGCACTATCTTTTGGTTCGAACGAACGCAAACCGTTCACATATAAAATATTATAAACTTTCTTAGTTTTATTTTTAAAGAAGTAACATTTGAAAAAACTGTATTAACCTCAAGTGTCATTCATTACAAGTTTTTAAAAATGTTTTTAAACTTCAGTGAATGAATAAAAAGTATATTATTAACAATTATATATATATATATATATATATATATATATATATATATATATA
>JAOUZG010041683.1:2652467-2666591 GCA_026289955.1 Argiope argentata
TTCCCCCCCCCCAACTGAGTAAGATAGCAGGAAGTAATAAATTATGATTTATTTCGAAAGAAATACGCGAAGTCAGTTGGTTTTCCTTCATAGATAACGGGATGTTTAAAAAAGAAAGAAAATAGTTGCTTTTATTATTAGTTGGTATGAATATTTAATCTATGCCTGCTCAAAATAAAGTCAAGTCTGGACAGGGAAGAAAAAAATAATAACAAAGGGAAAAAAACTGTTTATAGAAAGAAAAGTAGAGAAGAAAAAAAAGAATAGATAAGAAAAGAAAGGTGTGTGTGTCACCATTATTCCGTTTGTTCGAGGCATTTTCCAAGCTGTTTTTAAGCTTTTGCATCTCTTGAAAACCAATTTTGTCTTTATTTATTAAGTGTGTTTACATTTATGAAAATTTGAATCTCATTATTCTATAAAAACGTAGAATTTTAGACCTTTCCCTCCACCATTTAAGTAAAATATCAATTCCGGGACAATCATTGCTCGGATAGAAAGAGAAAGATGAGTAGTACAGTGACCAGATCATCTGAAGAAAATAATAATAAATAATACTATAAATGAATTATATGATTATCAAAATTTGTTTGGTTTAAAAATATTTTGGTGAAAAACCTGTTATGAGACACAGCTACATAAAATATTAGCGAGCAAACTTTAGCGAGCATTAATACTGGCGAACCGACTGGTCGCCAAAGGCGGCTAGTATATATATATATATATATATAATTGAACCGTTATCACTGATTAACACTGATCTCCAAAGACGGCTAGTTTGAAATAATCCTGAATTGCTAATTGCCACAGTTTTGGTGAAACTTTATCATACAAATGGTGAAATTGAAATATCGGAAATTCAAATCTTTCGGGAATATTGGATTACCTTATTTTAAAATGCCATATACAAAATTTCAACAAAAATAAGAATTTTAGCATCTGAAATTTCATGATTAATCCATCAAAAAATATCCCTTATATTTTGTAACTCAAAATAAATTTAATTACTTAAAGACAAAATACAGAATTTTCTTGTTAAAATATCTTAATGCTGATTATTTTCTATCACTGATAATAAGTATTGAAGTGAATATAAAAATTTTCTTTATTACGATGCACAGAAATTTTAAAGATCAAGTATTATTATTTGAAACTCTAAAGTAAAATCAAAACGAAGAATACGACTGTACAATTTAATAATTCCTTTCATCATTTTCATTTTTTTATCATTATATTCTGCATCACTTTTCACTTTTCATCTTTTTCTACTGATACAAATAGAACTGATACAAATATTGAAAATGTTATTAAAGTTGCCTTTGAAGCAGTTGCAGCCTTTAGTTTGAAAATTTTCTGAAGAAGCGTCTTGAAATTCTCTTGGTAAATTCCTTTTTATTTCTATTTAATCTTTAAACTCCAGTTAAGATGAATGAAACTTTCAGAAAGAAAATTCCTTATAGAGTATTGTCTAATTAATAATACTGATGATGCTGAGTAGCAACTAAGAATTATTCGTCAAAGAAGATCGAGATAAAAGAGGAAAATAAATAGCAAATGAGATATTGCTTCGAAAATTTTCTTTCAAAAGTGTGAAATGCTTTCTGTTAATTTTTCTTCGTTTGCAGATTTTAAATAAATGTTGATGTGGAATATATTTCTACCAAACAATTAAGTTTAGAAGTCAGCTTATTTGAAATACGAAATATATCTGAGAGTATTTTTTTCCGTCTCATTTTTATTTTTCATTCTTGGTGATACATTCAAAATAATTGAATACATCAACAATGCCCAATTTATGAAGTTATGATATAAAACGCAGATTATAAATTTAAGATGAGTAGGAGTGTTTTTTTTTTAAATTTATGAACAGAAAATAAATTTGTGATAACATTCCATTCTAATACAATACAAAAACTAGGATTTAAATATGATATTATTTTGAAACTCATATCGTAAACACACTTAGCTCAAATTTTTTTTGATACCCCTTCTCCGAAATTCCATACCACATCAACCGGACAGCATTTGAAATTCAATACAAAATCTTAAAGTGGCAGTTATTTCATGAAATTGTGTTAAAATCTGTCAAAAATCAGAAGAATTGTGGCTTCCATAAAACAAAAAAAGCAAATAAAGCATGAAACAATCACTTATAAAAAACATTTTCCATAAGTCCATTTAATCCCTATTGGACTTATACGTACTGGAGAATAGATTCCTTTCCCTATTGGGTTAATAAATTCTTCCTTTACATCGTTTATCGTAGAAAGAATTATTCTTACATGAAAGTTAAAATTCCAATCAAACAAACATAGCTCAAATTTTGTTTAATGTATATCAAATTTATATCAAAAATTTGTGTATGTATAGATAGATAGATAGATAAGGAAAATTCATAAAATCATATGAAAATTCATAAAAATCCTTATATCAAGAAAATCATTAAAATCCAATCTTTTTTTAATTTTCAATGTTTTAATTTTGCCTTTTTAATTTCAATTTTTGAAACAATGGTCAACTTGAAGGCCAAATTCGATTCTCTGGTGCTAATTCTGCGGATGTTTTTAATCGAATTCTAATTTATTGCCTTACTGCTGATAGCAGAATGGCATATCTAAATCGAAAAAGGGAAATTATTTTCATAGCTATATTACTAAAATTAATGAAGATTATTTTTTTCATATCTCTCGGTTCAACTGCTTGTTGATTATTTAAGACGTTTATCTCTTCTTGTCACTCAATTTGTTCTACAAAAGGAACGAAAAAAGAATGACATACAAAATATCTTTATAAAAAAAAGTCAATAATATCAAATTCTGCTTATTTTAATAGACATTTTGACTCTTACAGAGTATGCCGTTTTGTTCTGTGAAATTCTGACAGATTTTTTAAAATATTTTTCTTTGATGTTCAAGTAAAAGAAACATACATTTATGCTTCCTATTATTTTTTACTAGATTGAGATTAATTTCTTATTATTCGGATGAAGATAGATCACTCAATATCTTCAATTTAGGAAAAGAGGTGAAATATGCTTATATTTTAGCAATGAGAAATTTGTTTGGAAAGATAATAAAAAAGAACAAAAAAAGGTGATCGGTTATTAAAAAAGAAATTAAACGTGTATACTCACAGGACTTAAAACTGGAATTGGGCGTGGCGTTGGCTTTTCAGGTGGCTTTTCTGTAAATAGTTTTTGGTATTTATTACTCGTGAGTTTGATGAGAATATTAACATTACTTTATAAAATACAAACCTTTAGAGAGAAAAATTGAATATAGTTCAGTAGAGTTTTTTAATGATAAATTTCCTTATCTAAATCAAAGAAAATTTATATTTCTTCCTCTGTATTTCTGAATATAGAGATCATAATTTTAGAAACAACCAGAATATTAGAATTTTTGCACTTTAAGTTCAGTAAGCTATTAAAACTATTTTTCTGACAAAATTTTAAAAGTATATAAACATCTTTTGATAAAGTATGTATATTATAAATTCTTAGATTATGCTCTTTCCAAATTTGCGTATTAGATATATAACAATTTAAGGCACTTCTAAATATTTGTTTATAATTCTAATAATGTAAATATAGTTCAGAATTCCAGTTGCATTGCTTTAGAAATTGAATTTGGCATTATGTTTATATGCATTAACTATTATGCTTTAAAGCAGGAATTTTTTATTGAAATGTGTGTGTTTTTTTAATTATAAATTAGCATTATGTGTGGTAGACACCAATTTTTTTCTTATAAGTGACTAAATATGCCTCATTTGAGAATGTACTGATTGAAGGTGACGTTACGAACCTCTGACGCTAGGGCCAGTAGCCGAGTAACATGACCATTATTCAAAAGTCGACTTTGGTATCGTAGATGTTATCTGGTTTATGAAGCTAACCCTCACCAGTGAGTCGGCGGAGGACGAAAGATTTTTATAGCGCCAAGCGTCATGGCGAGTTGTTGCTTGCTTGCGTCAAGTGAATCTAACGATTTTGCTTTAGTTGCATGAAGTGGTATTGGCGACTTGGTTTTGCTTGCTTGCGTCAAATGAGTTTGACGACTTTGCCTGTTTTGACGACTTTGCCATATGGCGCCACCACTGTTGCAGAAGGTTGCGTTGCCAAGGTCACCAATGCACCGATTGAAGGTCGCTATACGAACCTGTGACGCTGGGGCCAGTCGACGAGTAACTGGACCATAATACGAAAGTCAACTTTGGTTTCGTAGATGTTTTCTTGCTAATGAAGCTAGCAACACAAAAACTATTTGTCTTTGTTTCCTTCATTTGTGGAAAAAAAATTGGAGGCACATAATGACGTAAAATCGCACCACTTTGTAAAATTCTAACATCGCATTGATCTTTTAAATAAAATATTTTCAAATAATTACCAGATCCACAATTTTTTTAAGGATTTTGATAATTTAATGGCACCTTAATAATGAAAGCATTTCCTTTCATTCGTTGCATTGACCAAAAAAGTTAAATCAAATAAAAAATATACAAAAAATAATTATGATAACCTTCGGTTTTAAGGCCTTAATCTCAGCTATAAGTCTTAAATGTTCAGCCCTGGCTTTAATACATAATATAGAGCAAGAAACACAAAAAACGTTGAAGCAATTAAAAGTAACATAAAGTATTAGAAACCGTAGGCACCTTTGCACTTCCAGTTCTTTTCATCCAATTGATACCCCATAACGCACTTGCATTCTCTCTTAGGTCCAATATCTTCACTCGTATCAGTACATTTCGCTCTGTCGGGACAGTGCTTAAGATCTTCGATATTGCTGTATTCGTCCGAATTTCTGTCGCAGGGATCTGAAATTATTAGCAAAAGTGATGTTCATAATGTAATGGAACAATATAATAATGGCGCATAATAACAAAAAAAACAAAGAAAAAATTGAAAACTTAATCTTATTCCTATAATAAATTCCCAAAATCGATTGCAATATTGGAAGTGCGAAACCCGATAAATAAAAATTCATTATTTTTCAGAAAAATTATTGCTGCCAAAATTCTTTACGAAGCAAAGTTCTTAGTTGGAAATAAATATAAGTTTTTATTTATAAAAAGATACAGAATGTGATAAGTGCAAAATAACAAAAAAACTTTTTTTAAAAAAAATCCTGTAAATTATTTGATTGAGATAGTGTTTTGTTGTTGTTACTTAAGGCACTTGCCATATTGGACAAGCCCCCTACTGATACAGCAGTAGATTTAAGCCGAAAGGAGCGTCTCTTGTTTTGAAATAGGGCCAAGAGTAAGGCTTAGCTATACATTCACCACATTCACTTGCACAACCCCTTTTCACATGGGGGCACATTCACACAACTCACAGATAGCACACAGAAGAACCATACCCGAACCGGGACACGAACCTGGGACTCCCAGAACACGAGGAAGACGCGCTATCTCAGCACAAGAAAGCCGGTTTAAAATAGTGCTGAAAAAATAAGATGTTTTGTTTATAATAAAGATAAGGAAGTTTAACAGTAAGAAACAGACGCAATGCTTGCTTTCATGTGTATTAGGGAATATGTTTTTTTAATATTTTCATCAGAATTAAATATTTTATTTTGCGTCATAATACATAAAAAATGTATTATGATGCATTACGTTTAGTGCATACCAAACTGGTAAATTTTGAGAAATCTCTGAGATTAAAAATTTAAAAATAAAAGTGTCTAGAGGTTAAAGGTCGCAATACAAACCTGCGACACTTGGGCCAGTAACCGAGTAACATGACCATAATACAAAAATCGACTTCGATATCGTAGATGTTATCTAGCTTATGAAGCTAGCGTTACAGCACTCCCCCACCAGTGAGTCGGCGGAGATACGAACGATTTTTATAGCGCCTAGCGTTATGATGAGATGCTGTTTGCGTCAAGTTAGTCTGACGACTTTGCTTTGCTTGTTTGTGGGAAGTGGGGTTGGCGGCTTTGTTTGCTTGCGTCAAGCGAATTTGACTACTTTGTTTGTTTTTGCTGTTGGTAGATGGCGCCACGACAGTTTCAGAAGATTGCATTGTCAAGGTCACCAATATACCGATTGAAGATCGTGGTACGAACCCTCGATGCTAGGGCTAGTAGCCAAGTAATATGGCCATAATAAAGAAGTCGACTTTACTTATCATAGATGTTACCTGGCTTATGAAGCTGAGCTACAAGGGCAAAATAAAAACACAAATTTTAAACTTCTTATTGCTAATTATCAGTGAAGGGAGCTTCTGGTGATGCTGATTTACTATAATACTCTAGAGGAGTGGTTGGCAGAGTACGGCTTTTTGGCACATGCGCATTCGTACATTGTTCTTGTCTTTGGCACATTGTTTGCATTTATAAATATTTATTAAGTATGAAACTTAGTTTTATTTGAAGAGAATGAGAAGATTAAAATCTGGACTGACAGTCTTTCAAGTATGCTGGCAATTCAAGATCTCCATTCCTCTCATCAACTTGTCCGAGACATCCAGTCATTAATCGTCCAAAACCGAAATATTCTTTTAAGAAGGATCAAATCCCATGTTGGTATAGGGGTAATGAAGAAGCTGGTATAATAGCAAAATCAGCCATTACCGATGGTGTATTTATGGAAGCTCCTAAACCTCGGTGTCATCTTAAACATCAAATTCAAAAATTTTTCATAAGAAAATGGAAAATTCTTTGGGATAGAGGAAACACGGGTCGTTCTGTATATAAAATCATAAAAACAGTAAAACTGCAACCACTCTCCTGGACTCGAGAAGAAATTTTGTTTGTTACTGGACATGGTCCATTCCCTTCTTTTCTTCGCCGGTTCCATGAATCAGAAAATGACATTTGCTCTTGTGGAGAAGTCGGCGATCCCATCCACTTTGCAACATCCTGCCCTTTTACGGTTTCAGGGCACCTTCGAAAACCCTCATCTTTGCTAGAAAGTCTTTGGTATAAAAGAGTCCTTAATAATTCATCTTCCAAAAAAAGAATCATAAACATGATTAGATTTCTAATTGATCATGGAGAACTTTTACAGTTCGATTAAGCTCATCATCTTTTAATAGTATCAATACCTTTTTAGAGTAGTAGAATATCACGCATTTTTATAATAAATCCTTTTAACCCTTCATGTTATTAATTTTTTATTCCTTCATATCTTCATTCATATTGTACATTATGATATTCATTCGTCTATTTTTGTTATACTCCAGACTTTCTTCACTCTAATTTTATTCTTTATTGTTATGCTATATGTCTGTGTATTTTGTCTCTTGTATGTTTTTTTCTAATTGTCTAATGTGTAATTTATTTATTTATTTATTTTGGTTTTAAATAAAGTCCTCCTGCATCTATACTAAACCGGAAAGGGGCTATTTGAGACCTAGAAATGGAGGTGTGGTGTGGTGTTAAGTGTCCAACTTGTTTAGTGTTATAAAAGATACAAAACAAACAGATTTGGCACTCAATTTTAAAAAAACATTGCAATGTTCATATTTGGCTCTTTGACTAATAAGTTTGCCGACCACAGATCTAGAATGAAAATACTTTTCTAAACTCATCCTCTCAACCCCATTGATACAGTGGCCACGAGTAAAGGGTAATGGTGCGAGGTTTGAAAACTGATTCCACTGAAAATTTGCAGAATATGTGTGAAAATGTTACAAACGTCAGGACCAAACCTCTTTTGAATGAATGGATCTAAAACTTTAGAGGAGAATATACAGGGTGTTTATTAATTATTGTCGGGGGTTTCCGTGCCTCATAATTATCGAATAAAAAATATTACGCAAAAACCGATTACGTATTCGTAAACTTAAACTCAAACAATTTTACGTGACAACAATGCAACCTTAGCGTATTTGCAATCTGGGTAATTATAACGTCATAAATAAAAATGGCAAACGTGTAAGAAAAAAGAATGTGTGTATTGTGGCTTTCCGAAACTAAATCAGTCATAACTACTCAACGGCACTTCAGAATTACGTACAAGAACTTTCTTCGGATAATTCTATCAGACGCTGGTTAACACAATTTCAGGTAACTGGTAGCGTTCTACACAGAAAGGGAGCGGGAAGACCGAGAACTTCGCAGGAAAATGTTGATCGTATCCAAGAAACGTTTACTCGTAGTCCACGAAAAGCAACAAGACAATCAGTTGTGCAGTTACATATGGAACAATATGGAACGACAAATATCGACAATAAGGAACGTTCTCCATAACCGCCTTCAGCTGAATGCTTACAAAGTGCAAATTGTACAAGCTTTAATATAAACTTTTAATAAGCTATTTGTGCACTTTAATATCATATGCACTTTTGTGTCATTAATAAAATTCTTTGAGTTGAAATTTACGAATACGTAATCGGTTTTTGCGAAATATTTTTATTCGAAAGTTATGAGGTACGGAAATTACGACAATAATGAATGAGCACCCTGTATTACCCATATCTAGATGCAGCTGAGATTCATCTCGAAACAGCATTAGACTTGTTTTGAAACGAATCATGAATGAAATTAAGCTAAGTTTATTTTCTATATTTCCGAGTAGGGGAGAGGGTTCATTCTTTGCATTTTTTTATTTTTGATTACATGAGTAGAAAATATTAAATAATATTTAAAATGTATAATACACAATTACACAACTGCATTTTCATAAAATTCATGCATGCGCAAGGGTTCCTAACAAGTTCCATCGTTACTTATCCCAGCTGTGCATAGTTATTAGATAAGTAAATAATAATCTTTAGGATTATAAATAAAGATCGTTTCTTTTTCTTCATTTAATTTTCACGACCTCTCGTGACTTATAAATTTATGACAATAATTCCAAATTAAAATAAAATTCATAACTAGATAGCTGCATTTCTCATCAAACGCATCGACTAAAATCTCATTTGATATATTTAGTTATTAAATGATTGGTAACCTACCAACTTGTAGAAAAGGGATAAAGTCATGTGTATTTATATCGAAGACTCATAAATATTATATAAGTATATGAAATTATATTAAGTGGCCGGCTTTCTGGCACAGAGGTAGCGCGTCTTCCTCATTTTCTGGGAGTCCCGGTTCGAGCATGGTTGTTCTTCTGTGTGCTATTCGTGAGATGTGTGAATGTGCATTCATGTAAAAAAAGGGGTTGTGCAAGCGAATGTGATGAGTATGTAGCTAAATCGTACTCTTGGCCCTAGTTGGCGCTACTTCAAAAACAAGAGACGCTCCTTTCGGCTTAAAATCTGCTGATAAATATCAGCGGGGCTTGTCTATGGCAGGTGTCATAAGTAACAACAACAACAAATGATATTAAATTAGGAGGTTCAAAAATAATTCTAAAGCAAAAATTTTAATTTGAGAAGGGCAGTCACAGTAGTTCTCAGTTTAAGATAGGAAAGTCCAGATTCAAATTTTGATGTTATCAAAGTTTCGCAAATTATAAACCGAAGTGTACAACTTCTGGTTTCGAATATACGTCAACTCTCCCTGGAATAGCACAGATATTTAGAAAACTGGGAACCCATGCAGGCAATCTTCGTCGTTTGGACGTGATTCAAAGTCAGGAGATCCTTTTTAACATGTCATCGCATTGCTTAAAAACGGATGTTAATATATAAAATTAACTTATTTTTGATTTTCTTTTTGATAAAATCTTAAATGCCAGCAATTATAGTTTTTTGTAAATTAATTCATTTAAAAAATGTCAGTAGAAATCTATAATATTCCTTCCCTGATCATTAAATCTCCTGATAAAGAAGATGGTTTTACATATATAATAATGGTTACAGAACGAATGCTGTCAATGACTCCTAGCCTTCGTGACAAACCAAACAATTATGTGGCAACTTGGCGACAACTCTGACTACAAAAAATGAAGGATCCAGAATATTAAAGAATTTTGAAGATAGCTCCTTTACTATTCGACTTCTAGCGTTTGTTCTAGAATGTTCACTGCTCTTTAAAGAAGATTTTAAAAATCGGATACACAAGCAAGAGTTAGCTCATAGTGAATAAGAGTAGAGTAAATCGTCTCAAGCGAATAGTAAGGAAGTCTTTCTTTAGATTGTTGACCTTCAATACTTTTTTTCCAACATTTAATACATTAATAATACATTGAACAACATTTAATAATAGTTATTGAATAGAAATTTGCTATGTGTGTATCATTGTTTGCATCAAATTCTGTTCTTGTATAAGTTTCCCGTTTTCTTGTTTTTCTGTACTGTTTTTTGTAGTTTAAAATATCTTCACTGAATTTAATCAATATTTCTTTAACTATAAGTTAAAAGAATTTCATGGAAGTCCCGGGTTTGAGTCCTGGTGTGGGCATGGTTGTTCTTCTGTGTGCAATCTGTGAGTTGCGTGACTGTGCACCCCTGTAAAAAGGGGTTGTGCAAGCAAATGTGGCGAGTGTGTAGCTAAGTCGTACTCTTGGCCCTAGTTAGCGCTACTTCAAAAACAAGAGACGCTCCTTTCGGCTTAAATCTGCTGCTGTATCAGCGGGGGGGGGCTTGTCCATGGCAAGTGCCATTAGTAACAACAACAACAATAAAGCATTTCAATCAAAATTTATTAAATGCATATTAGACTTATGTAAAATATTGATACAATATCGGTTTTCCTTTATAAGATTATTTTCGTCAGCCTGTAGTCTCTTTAATCCTTTGCACCCCTTATTTATTGAAAATATTTTTAATTAATCTAGATTAGTTTTGGAAAAAACAAAAATTTTTATAGAAATTCATTAAAAATAGAAATCATAAAAACTAAACTACTTGCTTTTCAAAATTACATAGTAAATATTTGGTATGCATCTTTATACGAATTGATAAAAGAAATAATGATTTCTTTTTCGAGTGAAAAAGAAATTACAATAAAGATAAAGAAATTTTACCAACTCAAATATAAGAAATATTCTTTAAAAAAAATCCCTCGACATTTCTCAGATCACACCATTAATAACAAAATATAAAATCAAATTATCTTGCTTAATGAAGCCAATCCTTTGTAGTTAATAAAATGCAAATATGTGATAATTAATTTATCGCGTTCGCAATCTTATCATTAAGCAAAAGAAATATCATTTTTCAACTTCTTTTTTTTTCAAGCCTCCTTTTAATTATTCTTGTTAATCATGAAGATTTCTTATCTTTTGACGTTACTTAGATAAATATGATTAATTAGATAATGAATGTTCTCTAATGTCTATGTTTTCATGAAACTGTTTTTTTCTTCATATAAAAAAGTGTTGAATATTCATTTAAAACAAAATAAAGATTTGAATCTCATTGATATCACCATATCTTAATTTTATCATCAGTTGTGGATTGAACATAGGATTTCACAGTTGCGATTGATTAATGATGGGATAAAAGTGTTTTTTACCATAACAACTAATAATTTGCAGGTGGATCTTAAGTAATATAAAAAAAGATGTCAAGTCAATTAGTAATTAGGTCAATAAATAAAATATTTATTTTAGTTAATTTCTGTTAAATAATTACATTTAATATAGATAATTTATCAAAAAATATTGATTTTTGCAAGAATTGAATTTTTATTTTTCCGCTGCAAGTGAAAAATACTGAAATCCTCTCATTTTACCGATTGAGCCTGTTGATTTCAGATTTCATTACAAACTGCTAAAACTCTATTTAAAGTATTAAAAAATAATTAAATTTAATTAATGTTATAATATTTTTTTTAAAAAAAACTGTATTTACTTCATCATCTACTACAAGTATTGAAAAATGTATTTGAACTTGAATTTGTGAATAAAAAGTATTTTATTAACGACTGAAAATTTGAACAAGATATATAAATAAGAGGGTGAACTAATAATAGAAATCGGAAAGAGAAAATGATAATTGATCTAATGGTATGTTTTGATTCATGTTCCGTTTTTGAAAATAAAAATGAATGTAGGATTTTGCAGTGGAGTCAATTGATGGCCATATAATTCACTTCAAATGGCAGCAGAAATTATTTTTTAATCCATTTCATATATTCTCACAGTAAATGAAACCTTTTCATCGGAAAAAAAAATCAAATATTAATAGAGGAATGTGAAGGATCTGTTCTCAAGATTATTAAATATGAGGATACTTTGAGGAAATCGTTAATCAGAATTCTAAGGATCAACAAACTTGACTTTTTACAGAATGCTCATCAAATATTAATTAATTTAAAATTTTCTCTCATTTTCACAGTATATTTTATTATTTTAATTACAAAATCATTAGAACAAAAACTATGCTTTTACTAAAAAGTTAATAAATAGCAATTTCCCCAGAGAGTCATCCTATAAATCAGCTGATCTGCACAATGCAGTATAATAAAGTAGAATTGGTGAAGCAGAAAGTATAAGTAAGAGCTGCTTGATTTCTACATCAATTTTGAAACCTGTACAATGTATAGTATAATAAAGTAGAATTTTTGAGAGAGAAAATATAAGTAAGAGCTGCTTGACTTCTACGTCCTTTTTGAAACCTGTTCAATATGTAGTATAATAAAGTAGAATCGATGAGGGAGAAAGTATAAATAAGAGCTGCCTGATTTCTACATTTTTGAAACTTGTACAATATGTAGTATAATGAATTTGTGAGAGGAAAGTACAATTAAGAGCTGCCTTATTTCTACGTCCTTTTTGAAATCTGTACAATGTGTAGTATAATAAAGTAGAATCGGTGAGGGAGAAAGCACAATTAAGAGCTGCCTGATTTCTACATCATTTTTGAAGCTTGTACAATATGTAGTATAATAAAGTATAATCGGTGAGGGAGAAAATATAAGTAAGAGCTGCCTGATTTCTACATCATTTTTGAAACCTGTACAATGCGTAGTATAATAAAGTAGAATCGGTGAGAGAGAAAGTATAAGTAAGAGCTTCCTGACTTCTACGTCCTTTTTGAAACTAGTATAATATGTAGCATAATAAAATAGAATTGGTAAGGGAGTATGTATAAATAAGAGCTGCCTAATTTCTACATCATTTTTGAAACCTGCACGAACTGTACATGTTTCAAATTGTAGAAACTCTGCAACATTACTGTATAAAATTTTGTTTAAAACTTAGTGATTTCAGGGTGAAAACTTAAAAACCTTGCGAGAATGAATCAATGGATACTAAGGAGATATAATAGCAATGCAGATATTTTTAAAAACGCTTCACATCAATAAAGATTGAATCATGTGCTAGCAGGTAATCCACATCTTAAAATGAAATAGCCAATGGTGAAATGAGGACCCCGTAATGCAATATCGTCTAATCATGATCAAATACCTTAAAAAAGGGGACTAATTATCATCATTTTATATTTCATTCTATTGTGATTGAGAAGTTGGATTTTTTAAAAATTATTGAAGCTAAACTGTTAACGATAGACCACATACAATATTTGGAGATGCGGAAGAAAAGCGTGAGACTTATCAGCAGTTTTAGTATCTTTCTGTACTCGATTGTTATAAGTAATGAATCATCATGAGTTAAACTGCAGTCACAATTTGGCCGTGCAACATCCCCTTGGCCAAACAGAACAAAGCAGATCTATAGCGATGCCATGATCATGCCAACCGTTTTGTATGGCGTGGTTCGTCATTAATTCGTACAATGCACCTCTACTATCACCAAGAAATACTTCCCAAACAATCTGTGATGTCATCAAGATTCTATCAGATACAAAATGCTGAATATGCGGACAGCGAATATTTGGCAATTCCATCAATGAGGCATTCGCCAGTTCTTCATATTAAATACCACTATATCTGTCAAATACAGCATATTGCTTTGTTAAATTCCCTGTTTTCCAATATCGCTTCGTATATGGCTCTTTCTCAAGCTTAACACATTAAAGGTGGGGATCTTGACGAAAGTATGCTAAATAACGAGGCGACCGCACCTCCAAGTTTTTCGTCCTATAGCGAGCGACATTTTGTGTAATCATAAAAAAATTTTGACTTAAAGAAGTTTATTTAAATTCTTAAAATTACAAGAAATATTTAAAAAGAACTAAACACTAATTAAAATGTAGCGCAATGTAGCTGCGAACCGTACTAATACGACTCCCACCTTGAAGCTACAGCAGAGAAGCATCGTATTACTACGACTCCCGCCTTTAAGCTACAGTCGAGATAAATCGTATTACTGCGA
>JAOUZG010041683.1:2666601-2683057 GCA_026289955.1 Argiope argentata
ATTCCCACCTTTAAGTTACAGCAGAGAAGCATCGTATTACTTCGACTTCCGCCTTTAAGCTACAGTCGATATAAATCGTATTACTACGACTTCCGCCTTTAAGCTATAGTAGAGGTGCATCGTATTACTACAGCTTCCACCTTTAAGATACAGAAGAGGTTCATCGTATTACTACGACTCCCGCCTTTAAGCTACAGTCGAGATAAATCGTATTACTTCGACCCTCACCTTTAAGCTACAGCCGAGATGCATTGTATTACTACGACTTCCGCCTTCAAGGTACAACAGAGATGCATCTTATTACTACGATTGCCGTCTTTGAGCTACAGTCGAGATAAATCGTAATAGTACGACTCCCGCCTTTAATGTGTTAATATACCTTTGATAGGAACCAGATATCAGTCAAAAAAAATATTCCATCTGAAAAAATATTCCACGTTTTTCAAATTAGAATAGCTATGAGAAGTATGTGATGACCAACTAAATCAGAATCAACTAGTTATATCAGTTTTTGAAGTTAAATCAAAAATTCCTCGTGAATATTTTTTAAAGTTCGAAAAGATTATAACCATTTAAAAAAACAAAAACTGCCCATATATTTTTAACCTAGGTTTTTCTTTGCTTTTATATACATTTTAAATTCTGGAGAATCTCAGATTTTTTGGTGCCTGAGATCTTTTTCTTTTTAAAAAAATAAAGAGCAGCACTTACTCGGACATTTATCTCTCTGAAATGGAGACCATTCGTGGCACTTTTCCACTTGGTAAGATTTGTCTTCCACTTTGTCACATTTATATCCATCGTCCTCCCCTTTCACACACTTCTTCTCTCGGCTTCTAGTACCCTCTCCGCACGTCGTGGAGCACTCTGACCATGCCTGCCACTCTGAATTTTTCATCCTGTCTGTAATAAATAAATGCAATTCTTTCTCTTATAAAACTTATTTTTTAAAGCTTTATGTAAATTGCACCAAAAATATGGAAATACATTTCTTATATACAATTAATATAAATGTGTTTTAAAAAACAATTATCTTAATAAGTGAACTAAAAAAATTTTAACTTACTGATTTCTTATTATTTTAATCTTTGATTTACAATCCATTAATTTAAATATTATTGAATCTTAATTTTTAAATTTACCCCTAGATGGAGCCACTTATGTAGGATCAAATTTTAATTAAATAAATTGGATTGAAAGATCCATCGTCCATTTATAGGATAATTATTAATATAGAGATTTTCATCTCAGAATCACAAGAATACAGATTTTTCAAAACTAATACACATAAAGAGAGAGAGAGAAATTAATTTTAAAATTCCATTTCTTCCAGCATAAAAAATCAATTTAAATTAAAATTTGTGGAGGATAATTCCAGACAGATTCGTAAAAGTTCATTTAATTTATAAGTTCTTTTATAACAAAAGTTTTGAAATGGAAAGAAAAAATCCGATTGAAATTGATCTTCAGACATTGATGAAAGAAAGAAATTAAATTCATTGAAAATTATTGGTTTCATTAAATTAGATTTAGTGAAATCAATGCTTCATTTAGAAGTAGCATGAAAATTCATACGAGATAAAGACAATTAATCTATTAAAGAATTCTTCTAGAATGTGTGAAAGAAAATAAAATGGAATAATTTCAGATTTAATTATGTAGGGTTTTTTTTATTTAATTACTCTAATCTACACTTTAGCATTAACATTTCCACTAACATTACCCAGCCATGAAAATCTAAATGGCATTTAAATTTTTTTATCCTTCTAACGTGTGAAATATTCAAACTTTAAAAATTCGACATTCTTCATATTTTAATACAATATTTCTTTAAGAATATTCCTTACACTATTTCTTTAAGAGTTGATATTTTTTAATAATGAAGGTTTTACTTTCACTCATCCAACCGTTTTTTCATATATGATTCTGTTTTAAAACAATTTGTTATTATCGTATATAGCGTATTTGATCCTAATATGACCCTAATAATCTTTTTAAAAAATGAAGAATGTTGAGAAACCAAATCTCCATTAGAAAATATATAATGTAATTATGTATTGAATAATTTATCCTCTGTTTTAGAATATCCATTTTCCTTTCTTTCATTATGAGTTAGTAAGTACAAGCAATATATCCATTTAACGTTTTATAAGTCCTGGCCCAGAGGTAGCGTTCTTCCTCGCGATCTGGACGTCCCGGGTTCGAGTCCCGGCCAGGGCATGGTTTCTCGGTGTTCTCTCTGTGAGGTGAGTAAGTGTGCCCACCTCCCGTAAAAGGGTTGTTCAAGCGAATGTGATGAGTGTGTATCATCCTCATATAAGCTAGAAGTGAAACTTCTATCTTCGGGTGCTCAAGGGTCCATCCCCTCAGGACTGGTCCCATCTTTCCATTGTAAAGCGGTCACATTATCATCATCTCGTTTCAAAGGTGCGTCTGTTATTATAATTATGATAACAATTTCATCAATTTTCAACTACCCCAGGTAATTTATTCAATTCTAGGTAATTATTTGTTATAAGACTGGGGTTTTTTTTAACTTTTTGTTTGATCTGAAAAGCGAAATAGGTCCATCCCTTTAGGAGTCGTTCTTAGTAATGGAATTTGTTCTAATACATTGCCATTCTGCCAAAGAGAAATATATCTGACTGAACAAAATAGAATATTATACCAAATATTGATCCCCGGACTAATATTTTAACAGATTTTTTACTAATGTTATAGAAGAAAATAATTACTATACTCTCAATTTTAGTCTCCCTTTAGTTAACAGTTATAGATATTTACGATTCTCTTTAAAAAATAATTTTTAAAGTTATTTCAAAGTATATCAAATATTTGTTTTTTAATAGACTCTCGCGCTGTTGCGTCAATCCGCGATCTTTGAAAAAGCCAGTGATAACTCAACCCGGCATTGGAGTTTCAAGAATAAAAACAGGAAAACGTTGTAGGTAGCATCTGAAAGGAATGTGAATGATCATTTCAAAAATATGAAATAATTTAATTTTAATATGTATATAGATTATCTTGTCTTGTCGTGGAAATAAATGTTATAGTTTTTTCAAGAAGATTAGATATCAATCATAGAAAAACACGTGTCCAACCTCTGTCGTGTACCTGTCTATGACACGTTTGTCCGCGTACATAGACAGGTACACGACACACGTGTTCTGTTTGCTGCCCTTATGACCCTTTCTAATCTAGTTGAATTCTATATATCAGAAGGCCTTTAAAAATTCTAATTAAGGAATTTCCTTCTTATTGTCTATTATGAAAAATAGTTTCACTTTCTAATTTCTCTTACAAATTACATAGATAATGGGAAGAATCTTTTTGCCTATCAACAATGGAAGAAATTTTCTCAAACATTTGATGTAGTAAACTATTTTAATTCCTTTACAACTGTAAAACCTCTTGATAATTATTTAATAAAACATTTTTTAAAAATTATCGGAATTCAAAACAAACTTTCGCGATTATTTAACTGGTATTGTTAAAAAGCTTTTTTTTTATATTAAAATGGTGTGCAAATTAATTTTGTGCAATAATATTTTACATATGGTTGACATATTGTTTTGGCAATAGTTTGGAGCATTTTAATTCATCTTTTTCAATCATGCTAATAGAAATGCAATTTTTAAAAAATGCATTTTTATTAAACATTCAGCAACTTAAGAAGTCAACAATCTCGGCGAATAAAGTGATAGTCAATTTATTAAACATTAATTATTGAATAATATTAGTACATTTACAAATTGTATTGATCATTGTTATTAATAATTCAAAATTTAAAAAATTAAGGTATTGAATTTATTTATTATATAATATTATATTTTCTATGCTGCATAGATTTCCTTTTTGAGCCATTAGATTGATATGCTTGTACTAAAAAAAAGACAGAGATTGCCAAAAACTTTTTTTTCTATTGCGACAACAAATAGTATCGACATAATATTTTAAATAAAACTTCTCTAATCTTTACAACTTTAGAAAATCGGATTCTTTTCATCTGTAAGGCAGATATGGATCACTCACTGTGGTAAAAATAGAATTTTAATGTAACTAATATTTACAAAAGAAATGGTTCGGAAAGAATTTCCTTAAAATATCGTTCGTGTTTTTTCAAGAAATTGTTAAGAACAGTTGTTTAAATTGAATCATGTTCGCAATATAATCCAAGAAGCAGATAAATTTATGTATTGCTAACATTTAGGAATTATTCTTATTTTCATTAACTTTCTATCAGATATATTACTTTAATTAATTAGAATTTCCCGAATCTAAAATCAATTGCATAGTCATTATTTAAATAAGAAAGGAAGGATAAACACGTTAATTTTTAAAAAGATCAAATCGATATGCAATCTTCAATCCATTGTCTTTACAAAATGTTTCCAAAGTGTAACTGAATTTCAAGAGCATTTTTAAAGAGATATTTTTAACACCCAAATTTTAATCCTATACTCTAGTATCAGAGAGAACAATACTGTTTGGAAACAAAATTTTTAGGTGAGGTTTTGTAATTTTCTTTTTATAGTATTGATTATGGAACGATCTCCTTAGCTTGATTCTGAACATCATTGTTGTTTAAAAGTGGTTTGCTGTTTGTATGAGAGTTATCTACTTTTAATTATCTTCTTATTGAACTCTTCGACTTGTTTTACTGACTTCGTTTCATGTTTTCGTGTAAAACAAAATTTCTTTTTCATTTATCATACCTAGGCTTCTATACATATGATTTCCGTAGCAATAATAATTTAGTTAATGCTCTGTAATACTTTACCTTCGCATGAATCTTCATTGCATCTTATAGTTCTGTGGTCATCGCCTTCGCAATCTTTACCGCCATTCTGAGGCTTGGGATTCGTGCAAGTGCGGACTTGTGTCTGTTCGCCTCCCCCACAAGGTTCTGAGCAATCGGAATCCGACAAGAGGCTCCATTCTGTCCATCCACCATCAACTGCAGAAAATAATTTCATTTGTCTATTTCTGTAATTTTGCAAATTATAAATTGGAAAAAAAGGTCGTTCAGAATTGTTAATGTGAAGTTTGTAATTTTTTTAAGTAACTGTCATAGGTTTGTAATTTTTTTAAGTATTTTTCATAGGTTTGTAATTTTTTGAGTATTTGTCATAAGTTTGTAATTTTTCTAAAGTATTTGTCATAAGTTTGTAATTTTTTTAAGTAATTGTCATAGGTTTGTAATTTTTTAAGTATTTGTCATAGGTTTGTAATGTTTTAAAGTATTTTTCATAGGTTTGTAATTTTTTTAAAGTAGTTGTCATAGGTTTGTAATTTTATTTAAGTAATTGTCATAGGTTTGTAATTTTTTAAGTATTTGTCATAGGTTTGTAATTTTTTATAAGTATGTGTCATAGGTTTGTAATTTTTTTTCAATTATAATAATTTTTGCATACATTTTTTATGGGAAAATAAAAGGTTAAAAAAGCCATTTCATCAGTATTCTTAAAATTATTAAAAATACCTGATTAAAAATTTTGATTCCAATACTAAAAACCCTAAAAATATGACAGAAATACTCCAAATAAGTTTTAATCTATCCAATTTATTTCAATTTTTAAAATATTTATACATTTCATTTCTTACAATATTTATGTTAGTCTATAGTGGTGCTTTTATGATTTAATTTTATGATTAAAACATTATTTTTTTACTTTATATATCGTAAAAAATATCACAAATTGTGACATTTTAATGTTTCTTAATTATTTTACTTTAATCTCTTTAATATATCTTTAAACACAAGGAACATTTTGGATTATTTAAGTTTTTTTATAACATTCTATACCCTGCTATTTAACAGTTCCCAAAGCCCATTATTATGATTATAATTTTTCCTAATTTCCCTTATCTTAGAGAAAATCTTGTAAAGAAATAAAATTAAATTAAAATCAATCTACTCATCTGTTATTAAGTTCAAATAATATTAATCTTTTTGTCAGTAATTTATCATGGAACAAATTTCAAAATGCTACATCTAAAAATAAAGAGAAATGGGCTATAAAATTTTATAAAAAAAACATGGAAAAAGTTAAGTGAAAGTATTAGCGTAAAAATTATTATAAGCAAAATAGCTCAACTTTTTTTATTAGACCAATAAAAAAAACTTTAGCTAAGATTTAAGTCTAATGTCTGATTTCTCCTTAAAATGCCTGATCTCATTTTAGATGGCAACAAGAAATGATTAAAAAGTCTTTTTTATACAATAAAATTTTACAAAATTACTCTTTTTAGCAAGAAAAATTCAATTCTGGTGACGGAGTGTTTTTTCTTTAAAAAATAAAGCTTATCCTCAGGTCCTAAATAAAATCAAGTATTGAAAATCTTTCATTAAATTAAGAAAAGCAAGGACCGTTACGAAAAAAACTGTTCGAAATTCTTCAAAACAAGTATAAAAATCCATGCATTGCAAAGAAATATTATCTTTTTTTAAATACAAATTATATAAAAAAGGACTAATTTTTCTTTCTTTCATTGATACACATCATAAAAGTAACTTCTTTGAGCGTTCTTAATGAGATTTATTTTAAATAGAAGCATACCTTTATCCCCTTCTGATCTGGTGTATGAAATCATTAGCATCATCACACAGAACGTCATTAACAGGATTATTTGAATATTAATAGAAGTCATGATTGTGATTAATCCATACACTCAAGAAAGTCCTATAAATATATATTACAATAGAAGTAAATACAATTTTCAATATTAGAAATAAATGTAAATAAATCAGTTCCAAACATTTTCTAAAATAGATTGAGCTTTTAGCAAAACTGTATCATTTGCTTTCATCCATTTTTTAGTACATATTTTTGAATTATTAACACCGGTTTTTTTCTGAGCTTAAGCTTATCTTTATAAATTCATTTATTCAAAAACAAATAAAAAGAGAATTAAATTTCCCAACTTAAAAGATTAATCCATTTTTGTCTGAAGTTTTTAATCCTTTTTTGTGTTTATTATTTATTTAAATAAAGTTTAATCATAATCTGTTTTAAAGAGATATTAACTTTGAAGTTAATACTTGTAAATAAAAAAATTACTTTAGATATTCCTTACAAAAAAAGTGAAAAATAATTTCCGAATAAAAACAATTCTATTTGAAAAGAATAATTCCATGGGCAAGAAAAGAATCCCAGCTTACTAGTAATTCTGACATTTAACTTTTTTTATTTCGTAATTATTTTAGAATCGTTTGCAATTTTTATTATCAGATTTCAAACTAAAAAAATTAATTAAATTGATCTCTACTTTGTTTTCAATAAAATTAATTAAAATGTCAATTCATTTGTTATTTTAACGGATTTGTTTAATTCCAAATATCTTTCTTCTTTAAAATAATATAAATTTTATCATTTCAGGGTATTTTGGTTGAAGTTAACAAAAGTGATCAAAAAAGAAAGGAATTAATCTGTATGTTTACTTTTCTATTCGTTTATTAATTTTAATAATTTATAATCTTCGTTTAATAATTAAATTTTAAATAGTCTTACTTTTAGAATTTTGTGAAATTTAACTGTTTCATCTCATACCTGTATTTTGGAAACAAAATAATACCCCTTAAATTAATGCAACACTGTCGTAGTTTAATTAAATGTTTAATTTTCATACATATAATTTTGAGAAACTCAAATTCTTTCAAAAGTTTATTCCAATGTATACTGAAAAAATGTAAAAATTAATTATTTTAAGAAATTATAATCGGTGAAAGATTTAAATTCTTTTTTGAAATTTGTTCTTTCATGAATTTAACTGACATTATGCATTAAGATGTTTTAATTATTGATTTAATTCCCCTTGATGTTCTTTGGACAATAACGATACTGAATAAATTTCTGCATTAGCAATTTACAAAGACTGTAAAATAAGAATACATATGTTAAAAATGAGGAAATTAAATAAGAAAAATTGAATTAGTTAAATTTTGAAATTATAATGGAAAAGAACTAAAATTATTTAATTACAAAATTTTTTCGTCTCTGAAAAAGGAAATTTTGAACAGATCTAAAGAAATATTTTGAATACCAGTCGAACTTTGCATAATGAAAATAAAATAACTTTCACTGCTCTGTAATACTAGATAGCCTTATACAGAAATAAAAATATTTAAGAATAAACGTCTGCAATTCTTAAAGAAATATTTTAGATAAAAAATAATTCCGAGTGTTTTAAAGTAGATAATACCGTCAATGGTTCTATAAAACCAAAAATTTTATATTGATTTAGAGGAATTGGCCTGATAGATATATAACACTGGTTGACACAAATAAAGTAGCTTTATCACACATTAAAAGAAAATATACTCATGCAAAAGAAACAAAAATAAAGATTAAAAAGAAATCTGCAATGCATATTTCAATGCAGTATGTCAGAGCATCATTTCTTGAACGGCCAAGCACCACGTGCTCGTGCGAGTTAAGTTATATTTTAATCTTTTTAATTGTTTCATTGAATGAGTCACTTTAGTATTGCAAACGATCCGAAAAAACTTTGTCTCGCACTTATTGTTTTAAAAAATATCACATTTCCTATTTATTTCATTTCTTATAATCACGTGCTCAAAATGACATTTTTCTAGGTTTTATTGGCTGTAGTCATTAATTATTTTTTTAATCAGAGCTTTTGTAAGTGTAATGGTAACGCGTTATTAAAAGCTGATTTTTTGAGTGCTCGTGCAGGTAATAAAATTTTAATTTTTCGCCTACGGATTTTTGTTGACGCCAAAAACCTCATCTCCAAAACAACATCATGTTCTCACATGATAAAAATCAAAAGATAAAATAGCTTAAATTAGTTAAAAGGAATTTTAAGAAAGCTCTGTTTATTGTTTTCAAAATGAATTATAGATAGAAAACATCATAATTATTAAGTGGAGTAAAAATATCCGAATGATATTGTTGATATTTTTAAAGGAATTCTTAGGCTGCCGATCGAGCAAATGTTCGAATATATAGATTAGAAGCAAAATCGTCAATCACTCATTATAAATAAACACATCCTTTTATGTTGAAATATATGAATAAGATAAAAGAAAAATATTTTCAAGATTTGGTAAAAAATTTATGTAAAGTTTTGATAAGCATTTTCTAGGGTAATTTCTCTATTAATAAATCAGTTATCACAAAAAAATCTAAATAAAAAATTGTAACAAATAACACATTTTCTGAGCGAAGTAAATGATTAAACTGAATCTAATGAGGGTTATAAACAAAAAAAATTAATTTAACTTAATAATTATTGTTTATAATAATAGTAAGGATTCTACAAAAATTAAAATATTCTTTTTCGTTCCGATATATTCTTAAAAATTATTCATTTCATAAGTAGAAACTTTAGGAATTATAAAAAGAACTGCACAAAAAATTCACAAACATAAAGAATTAATTACATATTATACTAAGAGACATTTTTAAAAATTTAAACAATAGTAGCAACTTCTAAAAATTATTCTAAATCATAAAAAAAAATCTAAAATTAAAAATTCCTTACACATTTTAAAAAAATAATAAACGATATTCTTTCATAAAATCAAATCAACAAAATAATAAACGCCTTCATAGACAAAGGCATTTAAATTAATTATACTCAAATACATTAATTAAAAATAATATATAAAAATAGGGTATAATAAATGTGTTATAACGGTATTCATCATATATATCTTTTTTAACGCAATATTTCCTAAAGCTCAAATCAACAAAATAATAAACGCATCCTTTAACGGATTCATTTAAATTAATTATGCACAAATACATTAATTAAAAATAATATATAAAAATATAACCTTCTAAGTGTATGTTATAACAGTATTCATAAGATAAATTTTTCTTAATGTAATATTTCTTAAAAAACATCCTTCAACGGATGCGTTTACATTAATTATGCTCAAATGTATTAATTAAAAATAATATATAAAAATATAGCACTGTATTTGTATTTTATGACAGTATTCGTTAAATATATCTTTCTTAATGCAATATTTCTTAAAGCTTAAAACTCGCTAACTTTTTTTTAAACTAAAATCTTTTGCTGTGATTATAAACATCCTTAACCAAATTTAACCAAACCATTATCTTATTTTTAAAAACTCTTTTTTGTAATTGAAAATCAGCGACTATAAAAACTTAATGTTGGACTGAGAGGTGAAATGGTGTTATTCGCAGAATATCGTAAAAAAGACTTAATCCACTTATCTATTGACTGCAGAATATGTGTTCCTACCTTTTTATTCCCTGCAAACATCAGGTTTCATTCCTTTCAGCACTAAGTGAGTCAAAAGAGCGCCATATTCTTCAGTGATTCAGTGAGCATATAATCGACTCACCCGAGCTGTTTACGTGAGCGGGAGATACATAGAAACATCTCCATGGGAATAAAAGGGGGCTTCACACGCAAACGCATAAACATTCGAATCCTCCAGATGATGTGAGGGAGGAAAAAAACGTGAAGTAAAACAACTCAGAAACACAATGTTTTTGTTTTGTTGTTTTTTTATTATTATTATTTTACTTTTTTCGAAATTCCTTTACATTTGTTGCCAAGTTACAGTTAAGTATCATAACAAGATCTTCTTTGGAATCCTTTTTGTTGCCCATGTAAAAAGGAAATTTGCACGCATGTTTGCAGCTTTAAAATCTTCTCTTTTTTTTAAGCACACTTTTTAAATCAAGAATTAAACTAGCGAGAATGATCTCCCCGAATTTTTCTCACATACTCTCAAATGATTATACTTTCGTAATATTAACCGTACATGACGTATAATATTTATGAAAGAATCTAATAGAGTACGATATTTGGCGATAAATTGATATTGCTAATAAATAAAGACCACAAAATCGAATGAATGCCTCTTTTGTCAAATTGATTAAAATCAAAATTTGACACAGATATAGAATTATAATCACCTAATCACGTACGAAATTTAATATATTTAAGTTGCTGTGTTTCTGAGTTATCGCGTTTACATGATTATGAAAGTACTGACCGACAGATGATCAACTACTAGATAGACTTGAATTTAATTTTAACCTTATTTTCTCTTAAGAAGCTAAACCTAGATACCAAATTTTATACATATAACTATTTTCGTTTTGTAATCATCTTGCTAATTATACTTGGACAGACAGACTTCCTCAGAGTGGATTTCGTTCAAAATTTGATAAATTTACAAGGGAAAACTTCACCAAATTTCATTCATCAGCTCAATTTGCTCTTAAATTATTGTGTTACCAAACAGATGGACTGGCGGACGAACGACAGAAGATGAACATAACAGTAAAATATAAGTTTTTCGAATGGTGGTGATCTGAAACTAAAAGGATCGTTAAAATCTTAAGATCAGATTTTTTGATGACTTCTTTGTCTACTTCATATACAAGAAAAAAATAATTCTAATTAATGGACGTCATTTCATTGAACGAGTAGATTTTTCATTCATTTATAACCAGATATTAATTTTACTCGTATAAGATGATACAGATTTAAGATACAATTAAACGGCTTGTTACAACAAGATAAAGACGTAGCATTCACGAGTATGGCGTAAATTTGGAGTGAAAACAATTTTAATTACTATTAAATTTTAGGATAAAGGAGTAGCATTCACGAGTATGATGTAAATTTGGTGAAAACAGTTTTAATTACTATTAAATTTTAAGATGAAGACATAGCATTCACGAGTATGATGTAAATTTGGAGTGAAAACAATTTTAGTTACTATTAAATTTTAAGATAAAAATGTAGCCTTCACAAGTATGATGTAAATTTGGAGTGAAAACAATTTTAATTACTATTAAATTTTAAGATGAAGACGTAACCTTCTTTAGTATGATGTAATTTAGAGTGAAAACAATTTTAATTGCTATTAAGTTTTAAGATAAAGACGTAGCATTCACGAGTATGACGTAAATTTGGAGTGAAAACAATTTTAATTATTATTAAATTTTAAGCATTTGGAAAAATACTTTGCTGTATGAGAATAGTTTTGTATAATTATTATAAGATGTTAGTTAGAATAAACAGGGATTAATACTAGAACAACACTTCAACACAGGTTTCAAAAGAATTATGTAAATTTGCAGTGCAAAGAGGCAACTTTTATATTAAATTTTAGAAAAGATACTTAAAATATGCATACTGATTTCTAAAGTGTTTATTTGTAATTGCTTTTACTTAATGCATACTACCTAAAATACAAAATGGCTGTATCAAAAAAATACTAAAATAAAACATTTCAACATAAAATTTTTCATCCAATGAAAATTTTAAATACCTGAAATTCAATTTATCATATATTTATACTTTCGCAATTGATATTTGATTGAACCATTTGAAAAAAACACGTCTTTTATTTCCTTGTTAAATACAAGCGAACGAATTTAAAATTTTCTAAAAAATAAAGTCATAACTGCTATTCTATCAATAATATCTAGTCAATTCATTAATCTTTGATTTGATCGTTCTTCAGTTTCTCAATAGCATTTCAGTCCATAATTAATACTGAAACTACTAAATAATCTACTTTTATTCTAATATATCCAGCATTTCATATGAAATTATTATATTAGCATCATATTAAGCGAAAACTCAAAAAAAAATTCATTAATAAAAAACATACAAATTATGGTTATTGTTGTATTTTTTCAGAGATTTCTCATTATATATTTCCATTAAATATTTTGTATACAAAAATCGTTTCTAATTTAATATTCTTATTCAGAAGAGTTGCTCAATTGAATTTTTTATACAAAGTATTATAAAGGTTTTTTTATTTAAATTTGTAAATATTTTAATCTAAACCAATCTATTACCTTATTTAATATTGCCAATTAATGAGCTAAACCTGTCCCTCAAAAATACTTTAAAATTATAAGAAACGAATAAAAATCCCATCATTTGAAAATTTACATTTCAAAAGAATAGTTTGAAACATTTACTATGAGATTCCATGATTTCTTTCTCTGGAATTGGAGTTGTGCATAGAAGAAAAAAATATCGATTTTTTAAATCATTAATAAAATTATAATATTTTTAAATTATATGTTTATCATGAACTCCTAATCTTTAATGCAGACTTTTAAGAATTTTGTTAACTTGCTTGAGAAATGTGATAGACATTGCAAAGGCTGAAGTAAAAATTCACAGATTTTGAGGAGAATAAAACAAAGAAAAAAAGTCTACCGTCTAAATACTATCTTTTCTAATTACAGATGCTGTCTCAACACGAACATAGTATAATTTCAATTATCATGTCATAAGCAATTTATTTTGGTTGCAGTCACTATAATCCTAAACGAGTAATTATGTCATTTATCATCACGAGAGAATATGGTCTTGTTTTGGCTATCAGGTTTGGATGTTTCCAAAATTTATGGGCAAAAAGTATTTTACCTGCTTTTACCAGCATTGCATTATTATTACGTATGCTTCTTTGAAAGCAGATTCGTTTTTAAAAGATTGACCTGCTTTTACCAGTGTTGCTTTATTATTAGTTACGCTTTTACGAGAGCAAATATATTTTTTAAATACTGACAACGAACTATGACATCATAGCTCTTATTTCATCTCAAAATCGATCAACTCCAAAACTTTGTTCGCTAGCTAGAAAAATTGTAAAGGAAATTTTATAAAGTTTTCCTTATATATATGTATTGAGAGAGGAGGGGGTCAAGACCGATAGAGAGGTCACGTGTTTGTTTCAAACCGATTTAAATTGATTAATGACAAATTAATTTAGATAAATAAAGACTTTAAAAATGATATTGCCTTCACATGATAACTGGAAATTTACAATAAAAGATTTTATTTTAATATGTTGAGGGTTCTTTTCTTTTGTAATAAATCAAAAATGATAAAAGATTTAGAGAGATTTACTCTATGCATTTTAACTAAATTTTTCTTAATTAAACAAATTTATTTTTGTTTAAAATCGCAGCAGGTTTAAAAAATTTAAATTGTATTAATGAACTTAAAATACCCATTGTTGAGCATCTAAGAAATCAAATTAATTTCAGATTAAAAATGTAAGTTTATATTTATTATTATTTATAAATACAGAAAACAAGGATTTACAATGCTTGTTTTAAGTTTCATTGCGTCCTTGTATATCATATATTTTTTTGATATTAAAATGTCGGCTGACAGTCATAAAAAAAATATTCTTCCATTGTTTAATTCAAATTCTCAAAACAGAAAACCTTTTTGCTCTCGGAAAAACTTCTTAAGCTTTGAAGTAGAGTATTAAGTTTATTTAAAGACAATTTCGAGTATCTAAATAAAGTAGTAGGAATTAAAGTAGTACATTAAATTTTGTCATACACTTTCACTGTGCCATGAGAATTTCTAGTTTTGAAATATCTCATTAACAAATGCTTTTACAAAAAGTAAAAAAGCATTATATACACTCAAATCAACCTCAAAGATAATGTAAACTTCAAACTACTTATTCCTTAGGACTTTTATAAAGAAAATTTCAATTAAAACTTACAGCTAAAGAGAGCATTTTGTTATATAATTGGCATGCGAATACATTTTAATGTAATTTGTTTGAACAAATACAAAAACTTTCATTACTAGAAATGAAAAAGTCATTTCTGATAATTAAAAGAACTTCTAGGAAAATACGGAATATTTTGAAAGACAATAATTCATAATTCAATTGGGCAATATATTATATTTTACCATGATAATGTTGATAAACTGACATATAACCTATAAAGTGCGATACGTGTGATGTGACAAGAATAATGAAAAAATCATTCAAAACCCTTTATATATAGCAGACTATTGGGACTAGGGCAAATTTGTTTCGCAGTTGCATTCTGTGTAATTAATCACAATTGAGAAAAAGAATTTATTTCAATAAAAAATTAATGCAAACATCGAAAGTTTTATTCTATAACTTTGCACAAATATCTTTTTTTAGATCTTAAAATTCAAAAACAAAACGTTTAACGATTCAAATGTTATTTTCATACAATTCTTTTCTAAATTGAATAAAACTTTGAAAATATATTTAGCTATCTTTTACAACCATATTTTTCAACATTTTCATTAACCGAATATATATATATATATATTAAAATACGTTACTGTGATGATATTATTACGAATTTATAATATTGTTTTCCAGGGTAAGGAGGGTAGAGTAGCGAAAACAGTTTTAGAGAAATTAAATTGTTGTTGAATGAATGTTATGTCTATAATCCCTAACATTGACAATAAATTTGGTAGCCATTTAATAACTTGGTAAAGAATCTAATAACTTAGCTACAAATAGAAAAATCTCGACAACAGCTAGATCAAGATGCTAGTTATATCATTATTTCTAAAACCTTCTTTTTCTCACCGGAAACTATAAAATTCTGAGAGACAATGATAGGAGTCAGTCTATAGTGAATCGATAGCTGAGTTTAGCACAAGCGGTTGAGAATAGCAGACTACTGAGAGGTGTGAATAGTCACCCGAAGCTTCTCTCCTGTGGATTTTCTCTGGGGGCTTTGTGTTGTTACGATTATTTATCACCTATTTACTACTTGTATGCTCTGTTTATTATTATGTAGACTTGGACTGAATGTTGTTATCCGTATATTCGTCTCTTTGTGTTGAATGAACCTTCATAATTAGCTATTGAAACTATTGGAATGTTTTATAATTCAACAAAGGCATTGGATCCTGATTGATTTTTGATTTAATTCTCAGAAAACAATATTAAATACATTTTTAACATTTGTATTGCCGGTGCTATATTGATTAAGAGTAAATCTTAAAAGGGAAATTAGAACATTTTTAACTATATGGTGGTTTTAACGAATATAAAAAAGACAATATTTTTATGTAGTGTATAGTTTTATGAAGAATATAAAATTACATGTAGGTCAGAAAATAATAGCTTTTAATTAATTCAAAGTTTTCCGGCTAATGTGGAGTTACATGCTTTTTAAATTTTTAATAACATTTTTATGGTCTCCTAAATAATAAATAAATAATTTATTACGATTTTTAAAAAACTATTAATAATTTAGAAATGACGTGAATCATAATGACGTTTGACTAAAATATATTTTTTTGGATTTGATACAAATTCTTGTATGAGAATTATCACTTATTTTAGATAATAAAAAGTAGTCCAAATTCCTATATACCTATAGAGATTTATTAATTTTAACAATAATAAAAATTAAAAATTGAGAGAAATGTTAATATTATTTTGCTTTGAACAGCAGAACATAAAAATAGAATTCAATTTTCTAAATTAAAGATTTCATCTGATATGGTAATTCAAAAGAAAAAAATATAATACAAAGTGAGAGTTTCGATAAATCCAGTAAAAGTTATAGATTTATTTAATAATGATGTTCCCAATGTTTGTAGCTCTAGAACTGCTTGAGAAAGATTCTTAAGCATTATTATTGTATTAATTTTAAAAATTAAATTATAT
>JAOUZG010041683.1:2703057-2734658 GCA_026289955.1 Argiope argentata
TAAAAGGTGGGGAATGTCATTCTTATTAGTGATGGCTGTCACGCTGCCAGAACGCGCTTTGCTTGTGAAGTTGTTTTACGAGAATAAAGGAAATGCTCCAGCAGCACTTCGAGTTTCGCCGACTTAAGGATTTGCGTAAGGGACCATTGCTTCCACAAGCTCTCAGGAGAATGATCGCTCGATTCGAGGAAACTGGACATCTTGGAGTTCAGCCTGGTCGAGGACGCAAACCGGTTCGTTCAGATGTCGTTGAAGATGTTGCCACCGGTATTGTTGAACAGTCAATGGATAATGTTTTAGGCTGCAGTAGTGCACGTGCAGTGTCACGACACTTGGGTGTTCCCTATAGCACAGTGTGGAACGTACTCAGAAAAATGGTGCATTGTTTCCCGTACAAAATCCGCCCTAATCAACAATTGCTGGCCACAGACAGGGAGATGCGACTGACCTTTGCATTGACATTTCTTGCTAGAGTTGAAGTGGATGCATCGTGGCCGTGGCAGATTCTGTGGAGCGATGAGGCCCATTTCCACCTCAGTGGAACAGTGAACACCCATAACTGTCGCATATGGGACACGACAAACCCCCGTACCTTCCAAGAGATTCCACTCCACTCACCGAAAGTTACAGTCTGGTGTGGATTCACAGCCACATTCATCCTTGGACCGTTCTTTTTCGAAGAGGTTACTTCCAATGGCCTTGAGACATGTACCGTGACGGCCAACAGGTACAAAAGGATGCTCGAAACATTTGTTGTACCCCATTTGCAGCAGCGCCAATGCCTTGACACCATTACTTTTATGCAAGATGGAGCACCTCCACACATTGGACTCCCTGTGCAACAGTTTCTTCGCCAACATTTCACCACTGACAGAATAATCAGTCGCGCGTTTCCGACAACTTGGCCATCTCGTTCACCGGATCTTAATCCGTGTGATTTTTGGCTTTGGGGACACTTAAAAAACCTTGTTTATCGAGAACGTCTGATAACCTTGGCAGATTTGAAAGAGAGTATCAGTCTGCATGTGAGAAGCATCTCAGATGACCAGTTACGATCCGCAGTTGAACAAGCTGTCCACAGACTTCACATTTTACATCTTCAGGAAGGGAACCATATTGAGCAGCATTCCCTGCATCGATAACGTCCTTGTTTCATGTATGCTTGGTACTTTCAAATAAAATGTGTTTAAAACGTGTTTTTGTGTCTTTTCAGCATACGTCCAGTGGTACAGCGCCACCTATCGGTGATTTCTGGAACTAAATTTTTTTTTCGTGAAATCCGTTTCCCCATTTTTTGAATAGTATGTCCACAAATTTTCAAGCCTTTACACTGAGTAGTTCGATATCCAGGGAGGTCAGAGTAGGGGTGTTTTATTTCTGGCCACCCGGTATATATATGAATATTTTTTTATAAGTTATTAAAATTTTTGAAAAAAAGAGACAGAAAATTTTATATTGAAATAAAGTCATTTGTAATATGATTATTACTTTCAAATAGAGCAAAAAATAATTTTATGTAATAACTAGCTACCTTTGGCGGCCTACCGGTTCGCCCGTATTAATGCTTGCTAACATGATCAATTAATATTTTATGTATCTTGGCCTCAGAACAGGTTTTTCAGCAAATTATTTTTAAATCTCAAATATTTATATTCATATGATTTACTTATACTATTATATAGGTCTTAAGATATTTTGTTCATTTTATTACTCATTCTCTCTCTCTATCCATGCCACTAAATTTTAATTTTTAATTAAAATAGAAATAATGAAACTGTCATTAATATAAAGAAATTTTTAACTATATCCAGGCTTTTATTTAAATAAAAAGTATGAGAAGTGAAAGCAGAGTCGTTCATCATTGAAAACTTGTGTGTACTACAGAATAATTTTCATAATTTATAACATCTCAAAGAATTATGCAGCAAAAATTCCACAGATTCATCATAATATACAGTAATTAGCATTATTTTTAAAAGGATATAAATGCTGTTAATATTTTAATTTTTTAATTTATAATATTTCAAAAAATTATGAAGTTTAAATTTTAGATAGTCCTTTTGTCCTAAGAAATCCTATTCTGCAAATTTTCTTGACACTCCAACTTTTAAATTAATAAATTTTAATATCTTTTGCGATCAAATCTAACCAATTTATTAAGTCTTGAATATTACAATATCATTTCCATAATCTGGGCCAATCACACTTGAGTGGAAGGCGATTGGTTTCTTTGAAACGGGCGATAAAGTGACCTAATATCGTTCATTTATATATTGAATATTATATTGTTATTATATTATATTATATATATTATATTGAAATTTTCATAAATCAGTCAGCTTTAGAGACTAATGTACTTTATTAAAGAGGATTTTTTTTAAAAAAATTTTAAGGATATTAGATTCTCAAGAATATTTTGTTAAATAAGATTCACAAGACAGAGGATAAATGCAAAAATTTTAAATTCGTGATTAGCGTTTATTGACTCAATAAACGTAACACATAATTATTTATTTCCATTATTAAAACATTGATATAATCAAAAAATGATTTTTTAAACTTTTTTTTGCTGAAATATTTTCGAATTTTATCGCGGAAAAATGCCAAAATTTAGTTCAATTTTTAATTAATAGAAATTTCAAAAAAAAGTCTCTCCGACGAACACATTTTGACACTTCATGTGCCATGTTAAGCAACTTTTTATCATATTTTCTGGTCTGAAGAGTTCCAATACACAAACATGTTCATCCAATTATAAATCTAGGGAAATTTCGAACACTGATTGTCCCAGAATTGATATTTTCTTAAATAGTGGATGAAATAATCTAAAATTGTACGCTTTTGTAGAATAGAAAGAATTAAATTTTCATAAATCAATCATTTTTTTAATAATTGACTCAATTCATTGAAGTGCAACTTTTCCTATTTAAAATATTAGTGTTTCAAGAATATTTTATTAAACATGAATCACAGAGCAGAGTATCAAGAATTTTTTAATTCGTAATTCATCGGAACATTTATTGATCCAAATACATAAAATGTAGTTATTTATTTCATTTAAACCATTTTAACTGTAGAACTAAACAATATTTATGCCTGCTATTTAAGATGTACAAATTGGCCGTTGGGAGCGGATACTGTTTCAATGGATATTCTGCATGAATTAAAACATGATTGCTGTCATGAAGTTGGTTTATTGAATTAATAATATAGATATTGTGAACGATTATAGAAAACTTCATCTTGACTTAATTTTTTTAGAAAATATTATTATTTTATTTTCATAGAATCACGTGGTTGAAAATTACATTTTTCTGGATTTAATTTACAACAATAATTATTTTTTCTTCAGAGGTATTGTCACCGTGATGACAACGAGCTTATAAAAAGCAATTTTTTGCCTTTTTCGTAAGGATTAAATTGTTATTTAGCACGAAATAAATTGTTGCAAAATACAGTTTATTTATTTAAAAATCCATTATAAATAAAAATTGGATTTTTAGATTTAAAAAAATGTTATCATTAAAAAGATTTTTTTTTAATTTTACTTTAATAAAAAAAAAGTTATTTTCGTGTGATGATATCTTTAGAAATTATCGTAAAAAACGTCTAGATTTTGCTTACTTTTTAATTAATTAAATTATAATTAAAAATGTTATGAATCTAAACCATTTTTGAATCCACTTGAATACACACAAAAAATTTCATGAAAATCGATCCAGCCGTTTAGGAGTTCAGTCACATACACACATACAGAAGTATTATATATGTATATATATAAAGATATGCTCCAAAATTACTGAGAAATAATTTTAAAATTTCCTTATTTTTAATGATAAACCATACTAAACTATTGATTAATTAGTGTTGTTCATATGTTGGAACTTTAAAGGCCAGATCATTTAACCTAAAGGTTCAAAATTTGGCATAGATATACTTTGGAAAGTGCGAAGGTGCATTTCTGAAAGAACTGAAATCTTAATTAGAATTTAAATTAATTAAAAATTATACTTAATTCTAGAGTTTTTTGCACTGTAACTTCCAAAAATATCAAATCACAAAAATTTACATAATTTTAGTCACATATTATTGAATACCAATTACATATGGGCTAATCATCTCTATCGGGCTCTAAAATTGTTGACTTAGAATTTTTACAAGATCCCTAATTATTTACCAGTTGCATGTCTTATGTTATTTTATTTCTAAAAGATTTATTACTTTAAAAGATGTCTATATAATGATAAAATTAAAACAGATAAAATATACTTGTTTTAAAATTTGTAAGGGAAAAAGGACAACAAAATTTACATTTTCTAAGGAGTCTTTAAAATGTTGAATCTGGGATTATAAACATTCCATTTATGTCTTCATGCTTCCATTTTTCTGTAATCTCTGATTTCGAGGATGATAAAAATCAGAGCAACTAGTAGATTTTACAGTCTTGCCAAAGCTGACAATTTGTATTTTAGTAAAGGAAGGAGAATAATATTCTTTATTAGTTTGAAAGTACACATGTATATAATTTCAAAGAGATTACTCTTGTTTGATCATAGTTTTTGCTGTACTCAAATTATCCAACATATATTTTCATGTAAACATATATTTTCATGTAAATATATATATAAGAACAGTTTTTAAGAGTATTTTAATGAATAAGTTGTAAAATGAATCAGAATATAAATAAATAACCAATTGGAAATGGAATTTTTATTACCACATTTGTAATTGGAACAAGAAATTTCAAAATGCATTTGAACAAAAAAAAATCATTTTTAACAATATATTAACACAGACAACATAGGAAAAAATTCACATATATTTGTGAATGAAGATAAAAAAAATAAAGAATTATAAAAACAATCTATAATTATAAAGATAGATTAAACTGATATCATTCAAATTCTATATTTTTCACCATTTTTCATTTAAATTTGAAAGATACAAGCTCGTAATAAATGGATATTTGTAACAATAATATAGTCTTTCATGAAATAAAATAAAAAATATACTGTAAAAATGTAACAATATAACAAAGTTCTATATAAAAATGGATTTTTAAAAAAAAATTATACTTTGAAAATGTAAATTAAGTTTTTATTTTCTTTCATTTATATGCATGATAGTATACTAAATGCATTAATGCTACTAGAGCAAAAAAGTATCTTACATTTTTGCCAACTGATAAAATATTTCATGAACTCAAAAACAAAGCTAAAAAAAATGTTTAAACAATGCTCAATTTAGGAAATTACATTTATGTTCAGATGGAGACAACTGAACCAAAATCTACTACCTCGTTTTTCCCTATGAAATTAGCAGTTTTATTTATTAATGCACAATAGGGCACTAGTAAACATAAATCCTCAAAGGAATTATATGATCATAAACCCAAAACTTTAATCCACCTTTTAAATACAAAATTTTAAAAATTCCAAATGTTTATCAAAGTAAATGCTGCCTTATTTATATCCAAATGTACAATTGATTTTTCATATGAGACAAGATAAAAATCCTTCCACAAATATTCAGAATGTCTAAATATTTATAACTTTTTAATAATTGCATTCAAAATATATGCATGGTATTTAATACAATTTTTCAAAATAAACAACTTTAGAAAGTATTATATATTAAATGTAATTATTCTCTTCAAAAAAAATTTACAAGAAAATTTCAAAGCATTTTGTTATTTACAGCTGTAAAATGTTAAATTGAATTAAAAATAAAATTTTGTTTCATTCAAGACATTTTAAATTCTAAAAAATATTCATAATGTAGATTTTTGGAGAAAATACAAATTCTATTTAGTAAGAACAAAAAATTATATTAAATCATGAAGTTCAACAATCCAACAGTAAACTAAAAATGAAATTACTTATAAAACTTCCTTTTTTTAACTGAATAATGAATAGCTAATTTGTTAATAAAATTTAATATAGATTTGAATCATAAAACATAGAAGGAAGCTAAAAATTATTAAAAACAACATTAACAAGTTGAATAACATTAAAACAAAAATGTATATGTTTCTATATCGTGAACAGAATTAAACATTTTACAATAAAAATGCTGCAAAAGTAATGCTATATCTTTTTTTCATTTTAAAAGTAGGTACCTTGTTCACTCAGTTGATAAATAAAACAAGTAGTTTTTTTTTTTAAAAAATAAAATATATAGTTAAATTATTTCTATTACTTCAAAAAAAATGCAAACGGAAAATCTCTCTAAACATCAAACATGTTGATTGTTTAATAATATTCCTTTTCTTCAAAATTATAAAAAAAGGAGTTAAATTTATCTTTTAAATAAATTTTGTAAAAAATTTTGGACCCGTTTCCAGAAGAAATCCACACATACTATTTAAAAAAATTATGTAGATTAATTAATATAAATTTCAGTGAGAAATTCTGTACTTAGTTTGGCCTTAGTAAACACATTGATTCATTCAGAAATTCTACACTAATCAGTTCTAAAAAATATACATTTGTGCATGATATGTCTGAAAAAATGGCTACAAGAAGCATTGTGCAATTTGCACTATTGAATTCTTCGATATTCAAAAGATAAATGAAATATTTTACTACGAAGAAAATTCTTTAACATTTTATTGACCTTAAAAGGTTATTTGTAATAAATTAGCACACATTCAAAATTTAAAAAAAAACAATCAATCAATGTATTAAAAAAATTACACATATTTTGCAATTAAAAAAATTTTACTCAATCTTTGTAATTAACATTATTAAAAACAAATGTTCTGATTTTCATAATACGCTTCAAACAATTTCATTTAAAAAAAATTTCTTTTAGCACAAATACAAAACAATTTACATAATAATATAAACACTCTAAAAGCATGGCACATCTAAGACAAAGGCAGTAAGAGAAAAATTTGTACACTGCATAAATTTTTTCACCATCTACTTAATACCATACTACCTTAAATAGTATATAAAAATATATCACTTAACAGGGAAAAGAATTCTGAAAGTAGAAGAGATGTACACAAATATTTACATTTTTAAAACACAATAAGTTTTCAAACAGGTTATATGAAGCTCAAATTAGAACATTTTCATTGTATATGTATATTCTTAAGAAAGAGAAATTAAATGCAAATCTTTTTTCAATACTTCATCCAACACATACAACTATTTTAGAAAATTTCAGAATTTTTAAAAATATATAAACATTTAATAATTGCATAGTTATAAGGATGGAATATTTTAAATTATTATGTCATATACATTTTTTACACAGTGACATATATTAAGATTGCCACAAATTACTCAAAAAGCAAATTTTTTTTATAGAATATCAAAATACAGCCAACTGCATTCATGCAGTAAAAAAATTATTGAAAATGCTACAAGAAAATTAGATACAAACGAAAACAGATAATATTCCTCATGCATAATTATCTGAATTATTAGGAGAAAAATAGTAGCTTGTCAATTCAGAAAAATATTTCACAAAAGAAAACACCAATGAAAAACAATTTTTTAAAAAACAGTTTTGCTTCTTAATATTCTACCATCTTTTCTTTTAATTAACTGAATTTTGTGATGAAAATATCACTGAGGTATCTTCTTTTCATAATGTGATTTACAGCAAAAGAAAATGAAAGTCAAATAAAGCTGATGAATTTTCATTGAATCAAGTGAATAAATAACAGCTAACAAGTAAAATAAAAAAATCAGGAAAACAAAAGCAATTCTTACATAAAAATGAGAATGAGAACAGTTCCATGGCACAGTTGGCAGCATAACTAATTGTGCCTTTAATCAGAGAAGGCAAGATACAAATCAATTCAATAATAGGAATCTGCTTTTCTCTATTTACTATTGCTCCAACAGAGAATTTTTAAATTTTTTAGGGCTACTATTCAGAGACCAGCTATAAATTGTGTCGCCAACTTATTGGTTCTTTTTCTGTAATCTTTTTAATTTTATAATCAATATAACACAGTTATGAATATTTTTATTCTTTGCTATTTTCTTTGTTCATCAAATTCTTAATATTGAAAAATAGCCAAAAAATATTTTTAAAAACAAGCTATTAAAATAGTGCCAGGAGGTGCTGAAGTTCTCTACAACCCTACAAATAAGCCACCATAAACAGATTCAAATTAAATCATTCTAATATGTGATCAAAACTCATTAACACACTAATTCACATAATAGAATTTGGCATATTTAATTAACAAATAATTGTACCAATTCACTAGAGAAATATTATCAAAAGTTCAGTAAGCTGCCTTTATTTATATAATTCTTTAACTATCCCATAAATGTTTATTTATTACTATGAAACAAATTACATTTGATACAGTGAATGTAACTTAAAATTTATTGATAACTACAAACGAATTATGGTTGTTTGTAAAGTATGTGACCCAGTCAATATTTACTGAATAGTTATCAATTTTTAAAATTCATGGAATTTTCAAAGTGTTACAGTTATTTTACCAAACATCTATTAAAATTCCATTTTGGCACTAATATCTTTCAAAGCAAAGATATTAACAAGTGCAGTATTTTTTAGTTATATTTGTTTAAATATGTTTCAGAAAAAAAAGAACGAAAAACTTTTCAAAATATTTTCATTAGCCAGTAGAATTCTGAAGAGAAATAGCTGAATGAAGTGTACATAGAAGCTAAATGAAAAAAAAAAAAAAAAAAAAAAACAAGAAATATATTAAAACAATAACAAGAAAAAATGTAAAATATCTAACAAATAATATGTAACAAATATATATTTTATAATCGTTTTTTTTAGTTATCAATTAAATGAAGGAAATAAAATAAAATACATACACATATTAACTTAAAAATGGCAAATTTATAAACACAAAATTGAAAAAATAATTTTTTTCAATTCGAAACAAAAAATCTTACATAAAATTGAAGAAAAAAGTATCATTATTAAGATATACTTGAATATTTAATTATATTTGTATATAATTGTTTTTGTATAAATAAATATATGCATCAAATTAAGAAATTGAAAATAAGCAAACATGTTTCCCTCAGTACAAAACAAACAAATTTTGCAATATATTTTTCTTTAAAAAAAATTGAACACTTTCTTTTATGAAACTACTTTACAAAATATTAACAAATCAATAAATTTTTCTTTGAAAAGAATGTGCTTTTGTGCATATTCAATAAGCACTTAAAATTGTCAGCAAAGATAATATCAATCTTTCAATAAAATTCTTCATACAAAATTTAAAATCTTTACACATAATATATTTAATTATAATAATTCGTAAAAAGTAAAATTTCATACTTTGCAAAAAATAATATCTTACCTATGAAAACCTACAGTTATATGAAAATAATGCATATTTAACTAAGTTTATTGCATATTCCTTACACTTCAACATATAATAAAACAGATATTATTTGATAGGGTCTGAAACTAAGTTCCAAACTGTTTCCCTTCCATTTCACCTTCTGTGTAGGAGATTCCACTACATCTTCAAGTGCATTGCATAATACTGCTTTGTGGATCGGAAGACAACTTTTCAAAACAACATTAACACGACTTCCAAATGATTCGTACATTCGAACGACAAGGCAATCATCACGATCTTCAGCTTTCTTTACTGTTTCAATAACAACAGCAGAATCACTCACCTAATGAAAATAAAATATGCAACACAACATTAGAAATACTATTATGTCAGAAGTAATTTATAATGCTTTTATATATTCAGCAGTATATCTTCAACTAGGCAGACTAGGTAACTGTCAGAAAACTAGGTTTAAAAAGATTTGCAAATATAACAAGGAAAAAAACTTTATTTCCATTGTTATATAAAAATTTATAAAATATATAAACTTAGTAAATTATAAAATATTAGAATAATATTAATATTTTATAGTTTAAATAGTTAGTTTCTGTATGCTCCATTACATTAATTTTGTTACAGGAATATTTATAAACCATCGATTATCTGCTCCAAATGTGCTGGGTGTAAACATGAATGTAAAGCAGTCTAATGACGTAAGAGCTAAATAGAAACAAATAATATATTTTTGAAAAGTCACTACAAATTTTATGAATGAAATAAAACAAACCTTAAAATATTAAAATATATTGAAATGTAAAGCTAAATTGTCCACTTTATTGAAAGAGGATCTTTATAGCATCCAATCATTAGGGTTGCAAATACCTAAATCTGGTAAAGTACATATTCATCTATAATTACTAGTATGCTCAAAAAGTTCTGGTGCTTCTAAATATCTCCTAAATTTGAATGAGTCATACTATTTCTTGATTCTATAAAGACCACCATGTGATCAACTATCAAAAAATGCCCCTACCCACAAATTAAAATAAGTACTGCATATATGCATATACATTTGAATAGATATTTTATGGGTATTCAAAATTCATGTATTGTGAAAGTCCATTCATTAATTTTGCATTACAATAAAATATTTAGTCACAAGTCCTTCCTAAATGCCAATTTACTTATCAAAATATCACATTCAATACTTCTACTGCCTATTTTTCTGCTTTCATACCACATGAAGTTCACTCTGAAAGATTTGGAGTAAGAATCAGTCATTTTCAAATTCAAAAAAGAGAATTGATGAAGCTCTTGAGGAGGTGACAAAATGAAGCTTCCAGTTTGCATTTATATTTCTATATGAGCAATGGTAAAAATACAGTCGTACAAGGTAGTTACTTCAAAGGAAACATTAAACATACAGATTCTATTTATATTCATTTGTCTGCAATAAAATAAAAATAGAAACTTTTTTCTAAACTGTAGTATAAAAAGAGAAAATCATATTTTTCTGATAAATTACTAATATCTTTACCTGAAACCAACTTAAAGACTCGTGCATTTCTAATGGTAACACACGATGAGCATTTGTTACATAGTGACTGGCTCCTGGTTTTGCCAAATGACTTGTAGGAAAGATATGAAGAGGGTAATTTAACTGATATGCTTGTTGTATTACACCAGCTTGTTGAAATGTTTCTAAGAGAAAAATAAAGTCAATAAATTGAATGCATTCAAATAGCTTTTTCAAAAAATTTAATATTACAATGCGTTAATAAATCTCCCATAATATCATAATGTATAGATTAATAAATATCAAAATAAAATAATGCACTGGAAAAAAGCATTTTTTTTAGTTAGAAATTGTAAATTTTATAAATGATAGGAATGACTAAAGTCCCTCTAATTTAGAATGTTTAAAAATAACAGCGATTATAGTAATAACTAAATTATTAAATAAAAGTTATCAATTGCATACACGCATTTCCACTGTATAACACTTCCAACTACTTAATTTTAAGGATATTTAATGCATGACAACTTTTCCAAAAAAAAACTTTTAAAAAGACAAACACTGTAGTTTTGTCCCTGTAATGCCCTCTAAGAATGAGCTGTACTGATTGCCATACCATTGAGTGGCTACTAATATAGTTTAAACAAATGTGTTAAATTGTTAATTTTACATTGGTTATTGTTAAATTGTTAATTTCACATTACATTCTAACTCATTTGAACATATTTTATTCAATTCATTGGTGATTTGAATTTTTACTCAAATTTTTCTATCGTTTTCTTTAATTAAATGCACTTCTACTTTTATTCCTTCAGAAATTGTGAATGAGTAGATTTTTTTAAGCCATTGATTTACTCAAAAACATAGTTGCTGAAGATAATGTATTCGGCTCAGCTTTACTGTACGGTCACCCTTGGCGACTTTTTCAAAAGTTGGCGATAAATAATTTTTTTGGCAACCTTGGCGATAAATAATTTTTTTGGCAACCTGCCGAAAACTGGAATTTTCCCAGAAATTGAGTTTCCCCATTTCGAACTTCGGTGATATATGGTGAAGTTGATTTTGTCTTAGCTCCCACGTTTTTTGAATTTTATTGTGATGGCTGCATGGGGAGAATGATGTTATGTGGTATGATGAGCATGTGAATTTAAGGTATTTGTATGGATTGGATGAAAGGAAAGAGACGTTTGATTTTTGTATGAAAGCGGGGTTGATTGCGAATAGGTATGAATGTCCGAAATGTAATAAAGATATGAAATTGGTTGCAAGGAAAGATGTTAGTGATGGTTATGAATGGAGGTGTAAATCTAAGGTGAAAGGAGAAGAACATGATGTTAAAAGGAGTGTTCTAATTTTTTGATGCTAATATGCCTTACATTTCTTATTTCCTAAAATAACCCATAAAAGCTTTGCACTTTTATTTTGTTACAATCCAGAAGTTCGTTATTCCTCTCCGAAACTTTTCAGCCATTTTCTATGCTCTGTTTTCATTGGTTCTCGCTTCGAAGTCGCCAGAATGGCGACTTTTGGCGGGATTTTGAAAAAGTCGCCAAGGGTGACCGTACAGTCAAGTTCTACCATGTATTCAATCAAAACTGCAAAGTTTTTTTAATTAATTTGTATAAACAAAGTTTTTGTGATCCTAATAGTTTTCAATTAAACAGCTGCACTGCTTTTCATTATTTTACAATATTATTATTACATTAACGATTTACTTTTAAAAATATGATTTTTTACAGATTTTAAAAAAGTCTACAAATATATGCAGATACTCACAAAAAATAAAATAAAAATTTTCCTTTTCAAATTTAAAGAAATAAAAAAAAATTCATCAGAATACTATGCATTTTATAAAATGATATTTCATACCACAATACAATATTCATTTATATTGGACATTTCAAAGAATATATTTTTAGTTATTTAGCAAAACCCCAATAGATCCAAAATTTGTCACACACCTCATATGCAAAATACTCAGCACATCTCTGGCTATAATTAATATTTTTAGATATATTTTGTTAAATAATGATTTTATTAAAATACAAAATAAAGCAGAATAAAAAAATCTAAAAGAATTTTCTATTATATATTATATAGTATTATATTAAAATAAAATACAATATTAAAAATTATATTAAAATCAATATTAAAGTCTTTAATTCCTTCCAATTCCCATGAAAAAAAAAAGCAAAGATAGACTAGAATGCTGAAAGCAGCAATTTTAATATCCAACGCCATTGATATGGCAATACATCAAAAACAAGAAATACATTTTATTTCTATATATTTTGTGACAAAACTGAAGAGATATGTATGAATAGTTACTTAAAATCCCAAGACATTACAGTTAGAAAATTGCGATTACTGTTAAATAATCTTCAATATTTAAAAAATTGTCATTTAAAAAAGTTAAAATTAGTTACTATTGTCTGATTTTAAATATATAATAATGTAGTACAATAATTAAGAAATTTTATTTCAAAAAAGAAGACACAAACCATAATATTATAAAATCAAAGGAAACAGTTTATCATATTTAGTTATAAAATTTAATTGCTCATTATTCACATTAGAAATTTGTTTAGGAGTGGTACCATGAACAATACACTAAAGAAATTTTAATGCAATAAAAAAACAATTGTGAGAAACTAATACCAATAATAAAGATAATTATACTTCAAATTGTATGTATTCTTTCCACAGTATGTAACATTAAAAATAGTTAAAAGGATGCATAAATCATTTTTATAGGTATTCATAAATTATAAATTTTTATGGACCTTTTTCTTTTATGCACAGAAAGTCATTTAAAAAAATTGTAAGCATATAATAAGCTGCCCATATTTTCATAACTGTGTAAATCAACAAAATTATTAAATATAGCTAAAGTATTATCCATGTACATTTCAATAAATAGTAAAAAATTTATTGTTAATATAAAGTAAATATATTAAGTAACTACATGTTGTGAAAGACTATATCACAGAAAATTGCTAGCTTTCATATATTGTTTTTCATTCATAAATGAATACTTTTTTCTCATTTTAAATCTCTCTTTTCATTAAAATTGATTTGTCTATTTTAAAATAGCAATAAAATAAAAAAAGGAATTAACCCATATACTTACTTGAATGTGGCATTACAGCATATGTAATAATATGTTTCCCCATATCTGCTTTTGCATCAGGCGATTTAGACGATCGAAGTAGGGAAAGGTACATTTTATTGCCTCTAACAGAATGGCCATACTTGCTTTTATTAAGAATAGAGACTCCCCAATCATATTCTGATAGATCAACCCATTTATGGCCACATACCTAGAAATAAAAATTGGAGTTTATACAATGGAAAATTCAGATCTTTATATCCAATCATATAAAGAAAAAATATTACATATAGGAAATATACCATGACTGAGTAATTCTTAAAATTCCCATAACTATGCAAATTACTACACAATACAATCTCAACTCTACCACTAGTAATGTGCCCATGCACTACAGGATAGTCTTAAACATTTTTTATTCTTTTATCTTTGCATTCTTAAATGAAAATTGCAATGATTAGTAATAACTTTAAAAAATAAATATATTGATAATTAAATCTATGAGAAAATAGATTGAACTCATGTGATACATGAAACAGAAATTTTCTTTATAAAATTGGTGTCAGAGGTTTTATGCATAAATAGATGAAATAGCTAAAAGAGCTTTAAATGGAGCCAGAACAAAAAAATATGTCATATTTCATATGGCTGTAACATAAATACATGTCACTAAAAATATAATCACTTCAGTGATTTATAAATATTAATAGCTAATTAGTCAAAGTAATTTCTTAATCAAAACAGTAATAAAAATCAAATAAAGGCAGAATTTTTAATATGAAATAAATAAATTATTTTGAAAATAGTAAACAAATTTCCTCATAAGATATTTAATTTTTTAAAAAAGATACTTCATAAAAATGAATTACTATCAAAATTAAAGAATACAGTTTTATAAAACTTTAAACAGCATTTTAATGTTGCATATGTTATATAATAGCTTATAGTTATTTTTTAATAACAGTAGAACAAATTATTACATATAAATATAAAAATATCTTGAGAAATTAAGAATATATTAAATGAGAATTGAAATTTAATTTACTAATTTTTAGCAAATTACCATGTATAAAACCAAATAATAAAAGTATTTTTTACATAAAAGAAGAGAAAATTGTGTTGATAAATATACATATTGTCACTGTATAGAAGGTTAGAAATGAATTTTATTCAATACTAAAAGTTGAAGAAAAAAACAAAATTTCTGGAAACCAGTAACTTTATAGTACTATATTGTGAGATTATAACATTATATTATGAGTTGTGTCAAAAAGGAAAATGATTATGTTAGTAAATTTTTGCTCAAAGTTTATGATATCTATCAGTGAATTTAAAACAGAAAAAATAGGCTTTTGAACACGCACTATGTAATCCCTGTTTCAGAAAACATTCTTGAAAAACAGGTTTAAAGAATTCAATAATAAAATAATGGTCATAAAACAAATCGCAATTTAAATTTATTGTTTAGTGAAAGCAAAACCTCCTACATGATTATCTAAGAATGTAAACAATTATTATACTAAGATTAGCTTTTAAAAAAAGCTGAATTCTACTAATTTGAATTGATGAACCACAAATCATTTTACTCAATAGAACTCAAGATGAAACCACAAAATTTACATTTGATAAATTATCTTTAATCAATAAATTAACTCGGGTATTTTGCAAGTATCAGGTTAAGAGAAAAAAGGATAATGTATGGAACACATGAGTTAAAGAAAGCTAAATATATTCTAAATTATTTTAAACAAAAATAGATTAATTTCTAACATATTTGGAAAAATTAAAAAAACTAATAAACAGTTATAAAAAACTTTTAATCTGCACGAAAATTGATTTGAAAACTTATAGCCATTTGAAAAACCTTATTATCTAAAAGAATCAAATCAAAAATTTTCCAATCTGGAATAAAAAATTTTAGTTTCTAAAGTAAATTCCTTTTAATTCAAGGAAAGTGCCATATTTATTCACCAAAAATACCCAAAATACTATTAATATTTTAAACTTTTTAAAATGAGATAATTAGGCTTCAATTAACAAATAAATTATGAATTCTATAAAACTTTTCTAAATATTAAATTAAAAATGTCTTGCCAATAACAAAAATGCAGGTTAAGTAATAAACTTGAATAAAAATTGAATTAAATTGAATAAAAATTTAAGTATTCAAAGAGTACTTCATATTTTGCCCAGTCCCAGGATGTATTGCAATGTGTTGGTCTTTGTAGATTTCCAAATTGAATTTCATAGGTAGCCTGAGAAGACAAGACATTTACAGGAAATTCCACCTATAAAAAATATTAAAATAGTTAAAGCTATAAAACCTTTAGAGCTTATAATAAATTTAATCAAATATGAAGAGTTATGTTACTTTTAGAAACTTGTGGTTTTCTTCCCAATTTATTGTACTTTCAAACAAAAGGTATGGGTGAACAGCATCAATAGAAATTTTCTGTCTCATTTCACTATTTATTCCTATTTTCACTCGGAAAGTTAAAGATGCCCTCAAAGGACCCTGTTCAGTAATTTTCAATGGCTCTACAACCTAATAAAACAAAATTATACATTAGTACAAAATAAAATGCATCAACCAACTGAATAAGTACACTTGGACAAATAAAGTGTCTTGAAAAATATTTAAATTTTTATATATGTATATATTAAACAAATTTACAAAATTTCAGCAAGAATAGTAAAAACAGATTATACATTATTCTTTTAAATGCTAATTAATACAATAATAATTATGAAATTTTTTAATGTCACTCACTAACATCAACTGATATTTGCAATAGCAAAAACTGAAACATAATATGTGGAATTCGAATTTGTTTCACACTACTTCTCACAGACATTACACAGATTTTTAACTAAAGAAGGGTAACTTCATAGAATTATGAATTATGACAAATATAAACAATCAGAAGTAAAATAAGTGTGGTTTAATAAATTTATACTAAAAGAAGTTGAAATATAAAATATATTGCAGAATTGTTTTGTAAAGAAAAATTAATAATAGAGCTCAGTAATGATAAAATTTGATTTCAAAAAGATTAAAATTCACATTTATGTAAAAAATGTATTACATATTTGTTATAATGAAAGTTAAATTTACAACAAAAAAAGATAATTAAATAATGTTTTCCAAACATTAGCATAAAAATTTCAAATTCATATTAAGAAAATATATATATATATATTTGATACTCACTTCCTTTATAGCATTTCTTCCTGTTTCTAAATGGTAATCCATCACATCCCATGCATCCCAATATAAAGGAACATCATCAAAAATTACAAATTTGTTTCCAACACACCCAGATGCAATAGCTTCTTTTTGGCAATCTAATAGAATAAGTGAGGATACACAACCTTCTGGATTGATAACTGCTTCAAGGAATTGATTCTTTAAAAAGAAACTTCCATCTTTCTTTTGTTCTAAAAAAATGCATTTATGAATTTATTTTTTTACTGCAAAAAATAATTATATAGTTAAAAATAATATTTTATATGAAATTTGGATAGGTTTTAAATTTAAAAAAAAAATAATCCTCCTGCAAAAGAATTTTATGATAATGAAAATTTATATTACCTAACATTTTAAAAATCTATCCAGATTTAAATTTTGAAAATGAAATTCTAAATTTCTATACTTTAAATCAATTTTTGAGAAAAAAAAATTTAGAATAATCAAATTAAATCTTTATCATATCTGTACATAGAGAGAAATAAAATCACTGTTTCTAAGCTTAAGCTTAAAAATGAATATGACAAAACAAGATGTTCATTTTTATTTTAAATTTTAAAAAATTCTAACATTAATTGGAAAATTCATATAACTACTCTAAAATATAAAATTGCAAAGCTTCAAAAGGTTCAATTTATATACAAATATCTATCTGTAATAAGTGACAACTAATTTGACAATATGGAGAAAACTATCAGATTTATCATTAGCACAATTAAATGTATCAAGTATTTAGAGAATATAAATTAAGGCATTTCAACAAAAAAGAAGGAACAATTTATATTCTATACAAAAACTATATTTTCAAAAAATATATTGAATTTAATGACATTTTTTCTGTGATTTTAATATATATTAAAGATAAAATATTATATATTATATATATATTTATAGAATTTAAAATTGCAAAAATAGAAAAAAGAAAAACAATAATTGCATACCTAAAAGAACAGGTGCTTTTACAGCTGATAAGCCTCGCAAAAGTTGATAGCCCATTGGTACAACTATCACAGGAACAAGAGTTCCACCACCACCTTCATTGCTGACATTCTGCATAGCTTTACCAACACCTTCAATCCACATTCGCCTTGAAATTTCATCTTTGTACCAAGGCACCCTAATAAGCTCTGTCCTCTGCCAAGATAGCACATTCACCAACACAAGCTCTTCTTCTTCACCTCTACCTTCAGGTACCCCTGTAAAAGACATAGAAACAGAAATTGTAATTTAATAATGTGTCATTCCTACCTTGCATAAAAAGTAACAATGAAAAAAATATGAAAGATTTTTTTTATTTCCTGTTTCTTAGGTTTTATCAGTTAATTTTTTACAGCATGATTAATTTATAAGAAGAAATAATTTTGTGACAAAGCAAATTTTCATCAAGAATCATATATTTATAATAACATTATGAATAATAAGTACTAAATAATATTAGTAACAATTATTTATAACATATATCCATTTTTAAAAATTGGCAAAGATTAACCTTTTTTAAAATATTATTTTAAAAGAATTATAGAATGGTTGATACATGTTTTTGTTTGGTTTTTAAAAAAAATATGATACAATAACTAATTTTTATCATAATAATTATTAATTAACTTTTAATTTGAAGAATTTCAATAATGTTAAATACCCAGTAAGTAGATGAACAAAATATTCTTGCAGAACTTCTCTTTATAGTATTAAAATAAGTTTCAGTATTAAAAAATATGAATCAAAAAGGACATGGATAGATATGGATAAAAAACAAATATTTATCAATATTAATTGAAAATTTAGAGGAATGTAAAAGAGAATTAATATTTCTCACACAGGGTAAAAAGCATAGAGTTCAGGTATTATGTACCCTAAAACAAATTACATACATTTTGTGTACATTTATAAATCTTACAAATTAAAATTATGTCAATATTCAAGTCTAAATACAGAAATTATATTTCTTATTATAGTTATTTAGCTAGTCAGATAACTAATTAATTGTTATCACATCATACATTTCCTAAATCTTATTAAAATCTGGTCATTAATCTCGTAATTTATATTTTTCAATACATTTCAGAAATTTTACACTTGAAAAAAAATTATGCATTAAAAATCAGTGAAAAAAGTTTATGTATCATGTCATTTAAAATATTTCTCTATATCCTATAGCAACATAATTTGATACAAAATCTATAATTACTACAAATAATCCAAATAATTAGCAAAGAGTAGCACATAGTTACCTACCAAAAAGTCGTCTCACAGCAGTGTCCATTAACCCAGCAGCACCTTTAACAACTTCTTTGTAATAGAATGAAGCCTCTCTATGCACATCTTCAATAGATGATCCTGGTAAAACATCATGAAATTGATTAAGCAGCATAATTTTCCAAAGTCGTTCAAGCTCTAATTCTGGATATGCTTTCTTATCTTCATCCCTGCATGCTGCTAAGAGTACACTATGCAACAGTTCTGTATCTCGTAACAAAATTTCACACTGTCGGTTCAAAAATTTCATTTTTGCTTGAGTTGTGTATGTTCCATTATGAAGCTCTAAATACAACTCGCCAGACCATTTGCATAACTTATTAATATGGTTGTCTTCTATATTGGTGAAAAATTGGTCAGGTGTGCCATGCTGAACTCTATAAAAATAAAATTTTGTTGAGAAATATAATTAAAAAAAGCCAATCAAATAAATAAAAAAATACATTTTAGTAGGATAATATATCATACAGCTAATAAATTAGAACAAATTTCTATTTCTGAACTAGAGTGATTTTAATTTTTTTTAATATAAACATTTTAGAAAAATATTTTTAAATCTAAAATTAAGTTGTTCAAATTAATTTCATTAATAGACAGAACTCTTAAATCATAAATATTAAGTAAATATGTGAATATTGAATAAACTTCTTTAAAAATCAAAAATTCTGTAATTATTTCAAGCAATTAAACTAAAAAATTGTTTTTCACAAATATGCAAGAATCCTTATTTTGTTTAAACAAAATGCAATCATAACAATTGAAAATGTATAATTAAAATAACTGTTATGAGCTTCATATGTGACAAAATATTCACAGAACATCTGGAGGCAGAAATATCATAAAACAAAAGAAATCAAATTTCCTTTCTTTTGGTCAAAAAATTTTTTCTAACAAGTCATCAATTTTATTAAATAGAAATCTAGCAAACTAATTGATTCACCACAGATTAATATGACAATCAGTTTCATAAAATAATTTAAAATGTAAAACACAAACATTCTGAATTAAATTAATTTCAATACATTAAAATGTTAAACAAAATTTGTATACGCTTCATAGATACTACATGAAAGAGAAAATTAGTAATTTCTTTTACAGTGTTCTTAGATTGCATTCATAGCCTAATAATTTTTTTCGTCTATACTAATATAAAGATGAATGTATATCTGCATGCATAATGGTGTTTCCCAGCAGAAAACATTTTACCTGTAGAAACTAAATTTGGCTCATACATGCCTTAGAAAGTGAACTCTTGACATTTTTTTAAAATTTTTATTAATTAGAAATTAATTAAATAAATAAATTTATTCTCACACAAAAATAATTTTATACCACTTCAAAGTTTAAAAAAATGTTTTAATGATGTAAATTGAATAATCAAAGAAATTTTTCCTGCATCTTGCAATTTTTTCAAAAATACTTTTTGCATAATTTCTAACAATAGATCACATTTTTTCCAACGAAATTCAAATCTTTTTTATTGCCTCATCAAATATTTAATGTAATGATTTTCTACTATTATTGAAACCTAAGAAAAGGATTCTGCTTAATATCTGTTTATTTTATATGGTGAATAAAAAGGTTAGTAGATAGATGAAAAAGATAATTGTATTTTTAATAGCATTATGGTATCAGGAGACTCCATTAAATGTCCATGTACTTAATTAACAGCACATATGTAAGATTTTAAAAATAACATAGTATTAATGCATGACAATTTGGCAGAATCATGATCATGAAAACATGTCAATTCAATTTGACCAAAATTAAACATAACAACTATCCTATAATAAGCCAACTGCTTGTCAAAGGCAACTAATATATAATAAAAGTGATGTTTAAATAGACCTTATGAAAGAAATACCCTGAATTATCCAGATTCCAAGCAAGAAATCTAAATATATTAAATCACAAGTTCAAATCATTGAAATCTAAAGTCAGATATACAATGTTCTATCATTTTTAGAGCATTGAAATATAAAAATAACAAAAATATATTTATGTTTTAATTATTTACTTTATAAAAAAACATTATCAATATTATGCTGAACTTCACATACTTTGGTAATCCATCTATGTTAGTCAATCTTTTTATCCGTTCAAGCATATCTTCAGTTGGTCCACCACCACCATCACCATGGCCATATAGCATCATGCTACATGACACACGACCTTTATCTTGAAGCTTGTCAATAGCTTCTTTAACCTAAAATGATACAAAAAAAATGTAAGTAAAAAATATTTTCCATATGTAAGCAAAAAGAATTCTACTATTAATTAAAATTTTATGTAAATCTTTATAAATGATAATTTTAAGAAAAAAGAAAAAATGCACCAAACTAAATTTTGTTTCATTGATTTCATCAAATTTTTAACTATCACCTAAAAAAAATTCTTGATTTTAGAATAATTATTTAAAAAGAATTTTTTAAAAATACATTCTTTAAATAATTAAATAAGCCATTGGCTGTTTGTTTTTATATTTAAATAGTATGAAAAACTTTTAATACCCATGCATATGTTGTAGTCAAAAAGGCTAAAATAGTTGGTTAAAACAAGCTGGAAAATTCTTAAACAAAAAATTAGTTTAATTATATCTTTCAATTTGCTTAGATATGTTTCTATAATCATCTTTAAGAATAAATAAATGTTCAGTATACGAGAAAAGTTAAATTTTGTTTAGTGATACAAAGTATTTAGAAAGTATAGTCTTTAATCAAGTTAGTAATTTCTTTTAAAAATTGTCATTAATATCATGTAATGTAAACCATTTTTAAAAATCTTTTTTTTTTGCATAAAATAAGACATGTACTCATTATTTAATAGGCTTTGGATTCAAAAATTATGGATTAGAGTTATAAAGGAAATCAACTGCAGTTTTTGGAATTTCTGAAACAAATATGAAGTAATTCACAAATGAAATTATACTAAAAAATCAACGGTTATTTCCACAACATCAAATATGAATCTGCTATTAAAAATACTAATTTAAAATTAATTATAATTATGTACAGATATAAAAAATAAAAAACATTTACTTCTTTCACAGTCGCAGCAGATGTATAAGATTTTGCTGGAGGAAAATGAACAAGAACAGTAGAGCCATCAATGCCTTCCCAAAGGAAATTATCGTGTGGAAATTTATTAACCAAACTCCAACTTAATTTTGTAGTAAGAAATCTTTCAACACCACAAAGTCTAGATTTAAAAAAATTAATTCAAAAGTCACATTTTTAACAGTTACTGCAATATTTGAATTATGAAGTTACTTATTTGGTAAAACATTATATTTAATAATTTTATTCAAATTTACTTAATTGTATTTTTTAGTAGAATATAAGACATACTGATTTAGAACAAATGCAAACTTTATTTCCAAAAATATTTATTAAAAAAATTATTTTTTTAAATACATAATATTTAATATACATAGTATTCAAGTAAATGCTAACATAAATTACATTCTTCAGGAATACAAACTTACAAATGTCACAAAACTAAAATAAACATGCATTAAATACAAAATTACAAATATTATAAGATGGTCTAATTTTAGCCTAGAAAATTCCTGAATTTACTAAAAGTTAATCATCATTAAACCAAAATAATATTAATATTTAATTTTGAAAATTATTATTAAGTTACATTTTTCAGGAATACAAACTTCCAAATGTCATAAAACTAAAATAAACATGCATTAAATATAAAATGACAAATATTATGAGATGGTCTAATTTTAGCCTAGAGAATTCATAAATTTATCAAAAGTTAATCATCATTAAATCAAAATTATATTAATATATAATTTTGAAAATTATATTACATTTTTCAAAGCAGTAAAAAATGAGTGACATTGAATATAAATAGTCAAACATGTGTGCACATAAAGTAATACACATCAGAAAATATTATAAAAGCTTCTCATAAAACATTTAAAGTAATATTTTTATTCGTAGCAAAACAGGCTTAAAACATAGAATTGTGAATTAAGATTTCTTCAATACATATTTCATATCATTAAAACAATAAAACACAAATGTGAACTGATTAGTAAAGTTGGAATAAAACATTTTACAGAAATAATTGAGATTAATACTAACTTTTAGATAGAAATGTATATATAATTATTAAATATAACATGGTTTTAAAATATTAAAAAAATTAAATGAATGTGGAATTTAAAAAAATAACCTCATGATTTGTGGGATCTGTGCAGAATAGCCAAAAGTATCAGGTAACCAGAACTCTTTGCATCGTTTACAAAATTCTTGTAGGAAAAATCTCTGACCATACAAAAACTGGCGAACAAATGATTCACCCCTGAAAAGGTAATTAAATACACAGATATAAATATCAAAATACATACTGTGAATGAATATAAATGTCATTTTAGTAATTTTGATCATGATACTGATTTGGTTTCTATCAAAAACTAGAAACAGTAATAACAACATCTTACCCAGGTAAATTGCCATCCATTTCAACCCAAGTTCCCCCTACAGGAATAAATTGCCCTTTGGCCACAAAGTACTTCACTTTTTCATATAACGCTGGGTAATTTTCCTTCACCCACATAAACTGTTGTGCCTGGAGAAAGAAAAAAAAACTTCCAATACCACAAAGACATTTCAAAAACTAAATATATAACAATGATTAAATAATGTTTTTCAAAATGCTAAAATTAATAAATATATAAAAAAGAGTAAAACTAAATCGTATTTTAGAGAAAACATAATGTATTAAAGCTTCTTTGCAGATTTAATTAAAAAATTATCAAATGCAAATCATTAACATTTACTAATAATTGAACTATAGCAATTGAATAAATAAAAATTATTAAATCAAAAACATTTATTAATTAATATTTAGTAAACACAAACACATGGTTCATTTCAAACACATGGTTAACAGCTTCTACAAACCTTACAAAATGAATTTTAGTAATTTTAATGAACAGGTAATGAATAACTATAAAGTATTGCAAAAGTTTTTATATTTTTCATCATGAACAAAATGTTAATCCAGATTTTAAAAAAAACATTTAACTACTTCTAAGTACAAACAATTAGATTTACTTTAAGTGAAATTCTATAGTAAGTTGGCCTTATGCCCACAGAAATACTTCTAGCAAATAGTTAGATTAAAAATTATAGTGTGTATGATTGTACACTCTATAAGTTATAGTGCGTAAGAGTGTATACTCTAAACATCAATTATAAATAAAATATCTCATGGATTTAAACAAAATCCTAAATTTTTGTTCAAATACAATAATTAGATCATTCAATTGTATAATAGTTATATATATAACAAGTAAAGAAAATAACAGAAATATATTCTTTATTTTTTAATTTAAAATCCTCAGACATTTGAAGAAATATTTTCCAATATGAATTATTGCATATATAATGAGTTCTATTTTTTCTTAATCAAGGATAGGAATATTTTATTTGTTAAGACGTTTATTTCATATTCGTATTCATTAAAATCCATAAATGTTACCTGTGAACATGCAAAGCGAAAATTTGGATATCTCTCCATCAACTGAACAGCAGAAGACCAACTGCGTGCACATTTCCTTACAGTTTCTTCATATGGCCATAACCATGCACAGTCAATATGGCAGTTACCAACAGCAATTATTTTGTGCTGACTTTCACCATTATGTTGAGACAGAAACTTTGAGCTTAATTCCTTTGCACTTGAATAGCTTTCTCTGGAGCTAATAAAAATGTTAATCAATCAATTCATAAAATTCTAAAAAATCATCACTTTAGATTAATTTTATGTAAATGTAAGATCACACTTACAAATCGTTTTTTTGGATGATATTTATCATCTCATTAGCAGTATAAAGAGCATCATAACAACGAATTGATTCTTTGGGCAGGTGCTTGGCAATTCCATGGAGTACTTCAAAATCCATTACCAATTCATAAACCTATAAATATTAAACAACTCTGATAAATTCATTAAAAAAATTTTAAAAGAAGTATTGGAAATTTAAAATGATAAGATTAATATGCAATAATTTTAAAGAAATTTACTGATTTTGGAAAAATTGTAAAATTACGAAAATTTCAATTTCATAACATTAACAGCACATTTAAAATAAAATATCACCCAAATTATAAGAAAAAAAAACTTGTAGTAAATAAAGCTATAAATAGTTTTTCCTAAATTCCTTTTCTAACCCTAAATCTTCACCATTACAGAACAATCTTAAATTTTTGTAAAATTACTGAATATAAATTAACATTTCAAAAAATTCAAATGAGGAAGAAAGTAATTTCTAAACAAGGTAATAACATAAAATATGCATTTAATCACCATATTAAATAAGCATATTATACAAACATACATTAGTTTAAAGTAGGAAAGTGGGAATATAAATTTGATAGTAAAAACACAATATTTCCATGATTCAGGGAAAAAATCCTAAACATTGATAAATAGTTATCAATTATTTATTTTATCAATCTTTTGCAATTACACATGAAATTCTCAGTTAATGTTGAATCTTTTATTTGTTAACTGATGAAATATAAAACTATTGATACATAATCAGAATAATATAAGGAAAATAACCCTTCACTTAGTTTTGATATTTAATTTTAAAAAGTTATGATACAAATGCAAATTCATTTATGCAAATTCATAGCAAAAGTTTTATGTAAATAAAAAAATGCATATGAAACCATTGTTATAAGATATTTTTTTAAAAAATGGAAATAACATAATCATTTTTTTCTAGTAATATAAATTATAATCGAAGAAAGTCTCACACTAAATTGAATTTTTCCAATACCAATCTGTAAACATCATCAAATTACTACCCAAAAGAAAAAAGAAAAAAGAATGCAATAATTTTACAAGCAAATTAAGCTCTTTATTGTATGCTTGATAATATTTTTGAACTTTTTGATAATAATTTTTTTTAATTTTCACAAAAATAAGTTCTAAATATATTAGAACTATTTTTTTAATTATTTCAAAGAAAATTAATGTTTTTTTGTAGGAAATATGGATACATATTGAAGTAAATAAATTTTATTTATTTTATTTATTTAATAATACAACAAAATCACAAAATAATTTGATAAAACTAAGAGATATTTTTAAAAACTTGTGTTTACAAAAAAAAAAGCAAAGTTGAAGGAAGAATTTGTATCATTTACATTGGCAACTTACTGTCAAAATCAGAAGATATTTAATAGCAAATAATAAATTGCCTTCAGAAAACACTTTTTAATAATTAATTACTATATTATGACACATTATATTTTGATTACTTTATTATTTTTATATTATGAGTTTTATTTTTTTAAATATACATCATAAATGTTCCAATACATATTATGTAAACAGGCAATAGGTTAAAGTAAAATTACATCAATATCCCACATAAGTTCCAAGGAAAATACAATAATAAAGAAGAGCATCAAATAATTTTTAAATTATTTTCTTTCAGCTGTCTAAATGAAACAGAGAATAAAAAATAGTTAGAAGTGAAATTATCCATTTCAAATTAACATTTTTTAACCATTTTTTTAAAAATTGGAACTGAATTAAAATTATACTTTTCATTAGAATACAGCAAATAATTAATCACATTCCCTTTTAAGACAAATAAAACCTTATTAAAGGGAAAACAAATCTAGATTTAATAAAAAGATGAAATGCAAAATTGAACAGAAAAAGTTGGTGTTTATACTGAAAAGTTTTTTTTAAAAAGTTGGTGATAATACTGCATATGAGCCCATTCAAAAGAAATATATAATGTTTTGTTATTGTCTTACTTTTCAAAATTTAACTAAAAAATATCACCACTTATTAAATAGAAAAATTGAAACTCTTAAAATAAAACAATTTATTACTCTACATTAATATAAGTTTTATGATATATGAATTTAAAACACAAGATAAATTTAAGCAAAGTTTTTTAAAAAATAGGATTTCATTACCTGTCTGTCAAAGCATGCTATATCTGCTAATTCTAGAGTAAAATACTTTTTGCGGTCAGGAGGAGAAATCATTGTTGGAGAGCCACTTCCTAAGAGAGTATTGCAAGCCATTTCAATGTAAAATGTCTGTCTGAGATCTTCTAAAGTTGCATTGTTGCAGACAATGAAACTTTGTCGGTCTTGTGCTATTTAAAAAATAAAAATTCTTAGATACTATTTAAATAGAATTTCATATAGTTATTTTAAAGATGATTACTCTAAGAAACAAATTTAATTCAATTTATAAAAAAAAATCATAATATTGAACTCAAAATCTTCTCATCATAGTTATAATATATATAGACTAAAAAAATTCATTCTTAGGTTTGTGAATATATTCATAACCTTTCTAAATTTGAATATAAGTATCTATTTAGAATACTTCTGCATAGCTTGGATATTTCAGTTTAAATGGCTATGCACTTTTCTTCAATTGAATATTTTTTGATCAGCATAGAATGTAGTAAAGTAAAATTTTATTTATATATTTTATCATTTCTAGCTCTTGTATATGCTCTGATTCATATGAGTAGAAATAAATTATATCTTCTACAGGATTACTTTTAGATATCATTTTGAGCAGTTTTAAACAGCATATTTTAGAGAGCAAATGCAAAATGATCTGGATAAAATTTCTTTGACTTTATCCAATATAAATAAAAAAAAGTGAAGTTAACAGATTATTTAAACCCAAAAGAGCTTAAATTAACCTTGTCACTTTACTCTAAAGTAAATTACTTTGCTTTCTTAAGTTATATAAATTACTCTTGGGGGGGGAGAGAAATGCAATAACATTTTTTAATAAAAAAAATAAGACAAAATATAAAAATGATAAGTTTTTATTAATATGAAAATCTTATTGCAACAATTACAGAAAATATTAACATATATAGAAACTAAACTATAACCAGTATTTTCTTTACATATAAATTACATACAAGACAAAAGAAAAATTTTGTGAAAATTGGAATTTTCTTTTATTTAAACATATTTCCCAACTCAAAAATTCTTCAACAAATTGTGATGAACGGTTTTCAATTTTAATAATTACATATATTTCTTAATATCTATAATATTATAAATGTAGGTAAATTTCATAATTAATTTAAATAAAAAAGTTCAGCAATAAAAAGTACACATAGCATTGTTAATTCAAATGAGAAAAAGAAAAAGTATGAAAACAGATAAATATTTAAAAGGCAATTTAGTTACCACTTAATCCTTGAAGAGGTATACCATCAGAAGTCCAAATCATACTTTCACAACCAGCATTCCACCTTAAATGAACTTCTTTCCCCAACCAACTTTCAGGAATATCAATGCGTACCTTTAAAAAAAATAAGAAAAATTGCATATAAGAGTCTATTGCATAAATAATAATATGTTACACACAAGTAATTACAGAAACTAATAGCATTTTAGTGACTAATAATTCTAAAAAAAAAATACTTTTTGAGTTGAAAATATTTTATTCAAAATGAATACAAATAGAATAGAAATTATTATATTCATTATCTCCTAACAAATATTTAATTATTTTATAAATGTTTTTAAAATTTAAAAAAACATCACTTGAATATTAAAAGAGGAAAAACCTTGATTTCCATTTATAATAGTCAATTATCCTTGAAAATGATAAGGACACTAAAAACTATTTATTAATTTCTTAACCCACAGATATACTAAAAAATATTATCAAGAAAAAATTATAGTTCATTTAGGTCTAAATTAAATTATCGAGCCATTGCATTAATATCCAGGCAGTGCAACTAATTGTATGTGATTGTATAAACAAACATACTGCATTCCATAATTTAATAACTTTATTGATAAATCTATCAAATTATTAATTAAGAAATAAAAGCTTTAACTAATCCAGACTATTAAATCAATAGATGTCGCAACCAAAGCATTCATATTTTTTATTCATAACTGTAATCTATCAGTATATAAATATAACTGATTAAAAATCATAATCATAGGATTAATTATTCAAAAATGATAACCTATTTTTATTGCATTTCTTTTACATTTCGTTACATTAAATTTAGAATAATCAAAGCGTAACAAACCTTAAACCAGTGCGTAGTCCAAGTAGGGCCAAAAGATGAACCTACTTTAGTAGGAGTAAAATTGCCGATTTCCATAGCTTCCTTGAAAGGTATTCTACCGTTCGAATCAAAATGCATTAAAGTTGGCAAACTCGTTTTATATGGATATTGTCTTCCATAAAGATTTACATCTGTAAAATACAGCGGAGATATAAATTTTTCAATACGTTCTAACGTTGTCCTATAATTTTTAGTTAAACTGGCCATGATCAGTGATTGGCTTTCAGAATATCAGATCTTAATATTGATTAGAAGTTATTTCAAATTTTTTAAACAAATGTCATTATGCGATTTTATTATTTTTTCGATTTTAATATCTGTCTAAAAATTCTGCTCTGAAGACCGGCTGCTAAGCATACTGGAGGACATTACGTTTACTTTTTAACGTTGCCATACTTTAAAAGAAAAAAGAAGTTTCGTTTTCTAAAAACATCTTTGGCTTAAACACAATATATATTTCAAAATAGAAATAAAATGTGGTGTTAAGTATTTCAAAATAGAGAATCTAGAACTAGAATATGGGTTTAAATATTTCAAAATGTCCTGTTAATAAATCTGATTTATAACTAATAAACGCAGGATAAGTTTTATATTCATTGTTATTAGAGAGAGAAGTACATATATTTATAAAGGGAATGATAACAACAGACATTTTTGAAAACAAAAGTAATTTTACTGTAGAGTGCAAGTTATGATATATATGTTAAGTGACGAGTATACTTTTTCATATATACTACTGATAAAGTGTGTGTGTGTGTGTGTGTGTGTGTGTGTGTGTGTGTGTGTGTGTGTTGGCACTCTACAAGATTGAAGATAGGAATGTGCTCATTGAAATACCTTTTTTTTATTTCAATTAGAATTTGAATTATTTAGAAATTAACAACAATTACCAAAGATATGAGGGCATAAAAATAAACTTCAATCAATTTCAAAATTCAAGAAAATGCATTTTTAATTATACCAATTACGAATTTAACAATCAATCGAATAGCGGGTTGTTTTATCTTCTCGTATACATAGTTTAGAGAAAGTATAATAATCGTTAAAAAAATTGAATTCACAATTTTGATGAATTTCATATTTTAGAGCTCCTGACGGACATTTTTGGAAAATGACTATGTTTGTAACAAAAATAAATCAAATATCCTTTAATCTAGACGGAGTAAATTTGGTATATGGTCTTTGTAGATATCTATAAGATGTTGAGCTTAATCTATTCAGATAAAGTCTGACTTTACAGCTATCCAAATATAATACCTGCAAAACGAAAAATCAAGGTATACAACATCCTGTATACATATATTGCACCTACAGTATAGAGGTCCACCGATTTTTGAGTGAAATCCAACTAGAAATTATTTGTCTGTCGATTCATAAATATGCGAACACAATGACACAAAAATAAAATGAAGTGTATCAAGTTTTATATGAGATTTCATAATTATAAGTATACTTTTGGATCAATTTTTTTTTCAATTGGTAGGGAAAAACTTGCTTAAAACTCAAATTTGATTTTCAGAGATCATTATATAAGATTATTCAGATTTATTATAAAATAATAACTGCAAAACGAAAAATCACGATATATAACATTTTGTACGCATATATTGCACCTATAGTGTAGAGGTCCACCGAATTTTGAGTGAAATTCAACAAGGAATTAATTGTCTGTCGATTTGCATTTTCAGAAATATATGAACAAATGATTCAAAAATCCAATGAACTGTATAAAATTTTATATGAGATTTTATGATTATAAGTATATTTTTGAGTTAAAGTTTTGTTTCATATGGTCAAGAAAAACATGTTTAAAACTCAAATTCGATTTTCAGATATTATTAACCTCGTACCAAAGATTAATAGCTAAAAAATTCTTCAAGAGTAAATGACAGATTTAGTCACTTTAAAATTAATATATCATTAAAATATTGTTGTTGGTTTTTAGAAAAATGATCAAAGTTCATAAAGTAATATTTGCAAATCTTAGTTTCTTTTGCATACATTTTACTTTACACACACACACACACACACACACACACACACACACACACACACACA
>JAOUZG010041683.1:2739658-2789291 GCA_026289955.1 Argiope argentata
ATATATATATATAACAGCTAAGTGCATGAAAAACTATCAGAAAACAGAAGAATATTTTTGAAATCTTCGCTAAAAACTGCATTTATATTTTGGAATTTAGCAAAATTTAAAGTTCGCAGTTTTCGCGAATGCTCGAATTAATTAAAGTCGCAATTTTAAAACGCCCCTTTTTATTTTGAAATGACTTTGATGTACTAAATCCTTCCCAAATAAATTATCTACAAAATGCTATAATTATGTCCAATATCCATTAACTATTTCTAGAATTTTTGTGGTACCAACACACAGACGCTTTCAGGAGATTTTATTTTGTACTATGCATAGATGAATATATGTATATGGAAATGAACGCTGATTTTGATGAGTTTCTTATGAGTTGAATTTTTAAGAGTAATAAGCTTTCTATCATATGCCATTCAAGAATAATTATTTAACAAATTAATTAATGTGCTGTCTTTTATGTATTAAGAATAAAAATACATTCAACTTTTATTTGTATTGTCACCTTGTTCCGAGGTCGAAATCGTTTTACCCTAATTTCGGACGATATGATATTTTTCCATCATCATAGTATTGAATTAAAGATTATTGATCGATAGTATTAAATTAAAATACTGATACTATTAAAATGAAAATTAGCGATATCAAATAAAAGATCAATTTAATATCGTATGTAATGAAAAATAATTTACTTTGAAATTAAATTTATTAAAAATATCCAGCTGTTAGCACCCAACAAAAAATTACAACTTGGTACAAATGTACATTATGTACTCGATTTTCGATATACCGAAGCTTTCGTATTCTAATTGTCCCATGATTGTTTCAAACAATGCATTAAAAATAATAATGTTCTCGCATGATAACATGAAATTTTAGATAGTAGATTTAATTTTTTTAAATATTTTTTATTATAATCCTATTTTTTTTTAATCTTTTTTTTAATGAATGGTGTTTTTGATAACATGGTGATTCAGTAAAGCAAACAAATCCTCTCCAGAAAATTTCAAATAATACTTTATAGCTCTGTTAATTAGCTAACTGGAGCTTAAATTAAATGCAATCATGAAAATAATGAAATTTTCATAAGACGGTTTCATCTCATTTAGCGGTTGCCATTCAACAGTAAATAATAATGGCGGTTTTTGTGCCACATACGTTAGCTTTTCTATATATAGACATGTCTTTACGCAAGTACAAGGAAGCAATTTTCCCTTCACGCGATCCATAGCAACCGATGTCATCTGAGATACCTTAGCAACGGAGGTATTATTTCACTGTCTATTATCTAACAACCATTACAATCTTCTTGCTGGCAGTGAAGTCTTTTATGATGGCCTCTAGTAAGTAGTTTTTTCCTCGATTTCTCTGTTTTCATATTTTCTGACTACATGAATCCAATTAAAACAAAATATATTTAAAGACCAATTTCTACTTTTATCGTTTTTAGAGAGCTCTGATTGTAATCAGAATTTCTTGTTCAATACTTTATTCACTTTATTTTTAACACTTAAAGAATTATTTTATGAAATCATAGATTTAGTATGAAAGGCAATTTTTGGTTATAGTATAGATTTACTGCCCCTTAGACTGACTCCAAATTTTAGCGATGAAGTTCCACTTCTGGTTTCAAAGATGTTTAGTTTTCATCGACGTTACTGTTAGATCTCTCTTATCTATTATTACTCTCCTTGGCGTCAAAAAATGAAGGGGCACCCAGTTGTAAACTTTTTCCTAATTTTTAAATAAGCTTTTCGTAATTTGAAATTGGCATTTAATAAATAATCGAATGAAATTTTTAAAATAATTTTTACATAAATAAGTTCAAAAAACTTTCAAACATTCAATATTAAAATATTAGGTATTGCTACAAGATAATGGAGGAATACTTATATTTTTAGATAAGCAATTCAAAAACTACTTACATTTTATAGTAAAAACGATCAAAAGTATTAAAAATTAATTTTTCACAAAATTCATAAGTTTGTTTTACTCTGTATCAGAAAGTATTTATTATAACATTATTAATTTGTTAGTAATGATGGTTCAAATAAAGAAACATCTTCAGCATTTTTTTATAATTCTCAGTAATGTGCTAAAAGTAAGATTATTACTGAATATCTTGATAAAATATTTAGATTAAAAGCCATGTAACAACAAATATGCTTTCATCAATTTTGTGTATTGCTTTTAATTTATCCAAAGATAAAATTATTTACTTTAAAGAAGGAGAATAATAAAAATACATTGATTATTAATAATATTCATTACAGGAAACAGCAAATAAATAAAGCTTTATTCCCTTTCTTCATATATATCAACTAATAAACAGAATCCCCTTTTATTTTTATATTACTGGAATCAATGTTCCTAGGCAAGCTAGGATTCCACTCAACTTTAAGATGAAAAAATAATCATGACAATTGTAATTTTCCAACAAGTGGATGAGCAGTTTTAAAGATCTTATTTTATTATTTTCTTCAACAAGATTATTAGGGGGGGGGAATGAAATCTGCTTTCACAAATTTCAAGTTATCATGTGAGAACATTTTTTTAAATTTTTTATTTTACAAAGAATAATCGTCTTCTTCTTCCCATTCAATATCTGAAGTTTTGTCTAATAAATCTGCTAAACATTCTAACCTTGGATCATTGTCTTCTTTTGGAATAGGTGAAAGAAACTACATTTTTTCCCAAAGAATTAGAACATATAATGGCAAATGAAAACTAAATGCTCTAGCATATGTACCGCACTTTCTTACAATATTTGTCGAAAATATGTAATCTATTGTCGTGTGATAGATCGTTGTGGAATCGGATGGGTTATTACGCAATTTCAGAGAGTAAATATTTCCCAATGTATCACAAAATTCTTTTCCTTCGGGAGTATTAACATTCAAATTGAAATCTCCTGACAAAACTGTTTTGTAATAGATACGGTTGACGTCTAAACTGTCCTGAATAGCGTCGAAAATATCGTCATCTGAGGATCCAGGTTTCGCATAGAAAACAGCTAGACGGATTTTAGTTTTAAAATTGACGGCCATGACATTAATACCTGTATTGTAATTTGGAAACATGCCTACATCATCCACCATACTTTGTAAAAAAAATTAACTTAAATAGATACACCATTGGATTTTCTTTTTGAAGTATAACTTATTAAATGGTAATGATTAAAACCATCTAGTGGAAATTTATCTTTAAAAATTGTCCCTGTTTTTGTCGTTTCAAAGCTCTGCGTTTTTGGTGTTCTAATCGAATTCGTTTTTTAGCTTACGGCCTTTACTCTATTGTCACTTTCTTTTCAAGGCTTCATTGGGAGAAAGCTTAGGACGTCCCTTTTATGATTTATTCATTTTTGCATGGTTTCTAAAAAACTATGTGTTTTCTTAAGCTTCAAACTACAGCTTGTAGAATGTCTTAAATTCTTAAAACTAAAATAATACTCCAAGCATTTTAGAATTCCATTGGCTTGTTTATTTTTTTCACTGAATAGTATATTGAATTGAAAGAATTAAGGTACTGGGATTTATAGCAACAATGGGTGTTATTGAACAGCATATATTTCAAGTATTTCCAGATTTCAAAAGTTTTACAATTGATCATCAGTTATTATACCAAAAAAAAAACCGAAACGAAAATAAAACTAATAAAATATGTTTATCGAAGAAATAATCGTTTGCTTTTAACCTTTAATAATATTTTAATTAAAATAAAAATAGTAGCAGTTGTAAAATGTTTGAAAAGGAATCGTCTGCTAAATGTCTGTTAAGATATTTAAATTATGATATTTACCAAACAACTCATTGCCAAGGTTTTTTTCGGAGACACTACAAAACCCCATAATCAAAACAATATCCCGTTTTCTCATGATAATGAAAAAGAAATCAAAATATCATTCTATGTAAATAATTATAAAGTGATTTCCCTTTTTTATATTTTTACCATTATTTTTTAAATATTAATATTCTTGTTTTTTAATCTACAAATGTGTCTGCATGTTCTGCAAAGAATAATGTTAACAAGAAAACGATTAAAAATAGCCTTCGTGAAATTGATTCTAAATTTTATTCTCATTTCTTGAACCGATCATAGAAATGAATCTTGTCTCATTTTCATATTCATAAATTCGATGAATTTCCGTTTCATTTTAAGAATTATTATGTTATATTTTTATTCTTCATAATTCATTTTAAGAAGAATAAAAATATAATATGTAGAGATGTTTTATAATTAAATTTCAAGTAATCTTAAGCAATCCTTTTTATGCATTTCTCTTTCACGGACTAATTCTTGATCAGAATTCATCAAATCATGCGTTCTTTCAGAAGGAAATTTTTAAAACTGTTCAGAGATTTCAATCTAATTTTATGTATTTCCTTTCTGAGATTCTTTCTAGTAGAAATTCATTGACACGTTATTGGCCTTGCAACTATTTAATCAAATCTGATTCGAGCAAAAAAAAAAAAGTAATAATAAAAGTTAAAGTCAGTGTAAGTGATTTTACGAAAATGTTCTCACCTTTCCTCTGATAGAGGTTTTATTATACACCAGAACAAAAACACACAAAAATGTCAATCTACGAAAAGTCACGAATACTCAGAATTTTATTTTCATAGTGCAGCGGATGAGAGTTTTGTACTTCGTAATGCAGTAAAGAAACCAGAATATACCACTCAGATATTTTTTGGTCCATTAAAATTAAAATTTCACATAAGAAATCTTAATAACAAGATCATATACCGACATTTATTCAAAATACTGCATATTTGAGATACCACATCTACATGCATGTAAATGCACGGACTAATAGATGGTCTTTTGACAAATTTGCTTCATGATTTGATAGGGATCTACATATTAGATGCAAAATCTGGGTACCAAATTTTATTTATCTAGTCAAATTTTTGCAGCTACTATCAGAGGTGTGTTGGTTACGGGAAAAATTGCAAGAGAAGTAATTACATCCCTGTAAATTTCGATTCTCTCAATCACCCACTCTCGTTTATCGGCGAAAAATTGAGAACTTAGTGGACAAAAATCTTTATCTACTCGAAACGATTGTGGAGAACTAATATGATAATTTGATAATATGAACTAATATGATTATTTAAAGACCATCTTTAATGTTCATATATAATAAGCAATCAAGAAACCCAAACAACAGTTTAAGCCGGCAGATTGATTACAATTGGTAAAATAGTAGACTGGATGACAAATTAAGATTTAGAAATAATTTTTGGTCGGACGATTAAGAAACCAATGCGACAGATTTTGACGATCTTTAAGACCACAAATGTTCAGACTTGAAAAATTTCAGGCTGAAATCTGGCTAGTGGCTAAATAATAAATCATAAACAATTATTGTCAACCCTCGTTTACTATCTACATATTACAACCGCATGCTTTACAGTAGTAAATTTATGTGAATTCACTATACATTACATGAGTAACAAAATTGTGCATAGTAAATTAGGTTTATTTAACAATAAAAAATTATTTCCGTAAATTTAAAGTCAATTACATCTATTCCATTTACTGCCTCAATAAATACAGTTAAAGATTTGAAAAGATAACGAAAAAATTGTTAAGGAAATAAGTTATATTTATTTATTTATTCTAAGCTTTTTTTTAATGTATTTTTATTTTTTAATCATTTATTTATTTATTTTTACTTCAAGATTTTTAAATTTTTAGCTTTTTATATAGTTACAGAAGATCTCCTGAGAAAATGCGCAGAACACAATGATTGCGAAATTTTTAGTTTGGAAGAAGTTTCACTGCATCAAAGAAACATTAAAAAGTAAGCATCTCTGTAGTGGCATCATCAAATTAATTTTATGATTTATTTTACTTCATTACTCTTGACTCATAAAAGAAAAATGTTATATATATATATATATATATATATATATATATAATTATTTTAAACAAATACTAAGAAAAAGAAAATGAAATCTATATACATAAAAAATCCTATATATATAAAAAAAATTATATATATATAATTTTTTTTAACTTTCATTTTCAGTTTTTCTATCTGCCAAACAAATTTTTGGAGTTCGAACGATTTTGAGAGGAAATAACAGTTTTCGTTAGTCTTTTAAAAACGCATCTGCTGCCAAAAAAGCATATGCAATAATAAAGTAATACAGGAAAAAGCAGATAAACCTTTTAAAAACGCATCTTCTTTCAAAGAAGCATACTTAATAAAAAAGAAATGTTGGTAAAAGCTGATCAGACTTTTAAAAGCGCATCTGCTGTCAAAAAGCAAATGTAATAATAATGCAATGCTGGTAAAAGCAGGTAAAAATATTTTTGCCCATAAATTTCGGAGACATCAAAACCTGATAACCAAAACCAAACCTTATTATAACATAATATTTTTTGTTAAAAAAAACAGCTTTTATTGGAGAATGAAAAAAAAATATTAAAAAGAAATAGTAGTCAAAAATTGCATAGGCTTGAAGGGCAAGTAAAAAATCTTGTAAGTGAACTATTATCTTATTCACATTTATAAGAGATTTTAATTTTTATGTAATAAATGGACAGGAATTTTTTTCACGTGATATCCATGATGGCTTTAAAGGGGGGTTTTTTTTACCTTCTTTCTGACCGTATTTTTTATTTTAAAAAATACCTCCTTTTAATAAATGCAAATAAGAGTTCTGAAAAAACTGCTTTTCTTGTTCACTACATGAAATCAATTTGTGGAGTAAAATCTTTGAAAAATCAAAAAATTATAAGCAAGAATATATTTCAAATTTTAATTCAAAATTTTTACTTTGTGACTTAGCTGGCTTTCTTTTTTCTTTTTCTGAATCTTTAACTAATCTGAAATTTTCATTTACATTCTTCGAATACCAATGGCATTTTTTAACTGTAATAGTAAGGATTTCTCACATTTTCTGTTTAAGCTGTGCATTACATTTTTTCTCATTGATTCGATTGAACCAGCAATAAAATATAATAAATTATCTTTCATAGAAAGTTAAGCGATTTCAAAAATTATACGTGCTAATATTTCGACAAAAAACAGTATATTTATTTCGAACTAACAGTATCCGCACGGCTTTGAACGTGATATAACATCGAAGAAGAAAAATTACCTTTAAACTTAAGTCTAGCCTCCACCCGATATGACATGGGCATGTTAATCAACATCAAACAAACATAAAAATATATTTAGAAATTATCAAAAATAGCTACAAAACATTTTTTTATGGCACACACTCAGAAATATTTAGACAGTTACAAAGGTAAAAATATGATAACACAGGCGAACATTTCGCTTCTCAGGAGATTCATTCTGTCTCTGCAATTCAGTTGCAGCGCGATTTAAAGAATGACGGTCCTTTCACTATTCAAAAAACTTTCCTTCCCAAAGTGAGGACATTATTTCTCTGATAATCGCTAACCGAACGTTTCTTTCCTCTTCATTTGTCTTATCACGCAACAAATAAAGCCTTTTGGCATTTAATGTGTTCCCGCCAAATTTGGATGCCATTTTTTTCGGTATAATGAGATTTTAATCACTATTTAAAATCAGACAAAAACAAAGAAATGCATCGCATATGCATTCCACAGCTCTTGCTATTTGCACATGCGCAATTAGAGATCTTCGAGCATGCATAGATCAGTTAAAATCGCAATTATAAAACCCATTTCTAATTTTAATATGATTTTAATGTACTAAAACGTTCCCCAATAAATGCTCTACAAAACGGTATATATTATCTCAAAATCCCTTAATTATTTTTCGTGTTTTTGTGGCTCCAACATATATTAAATACAGATACTATGGCTAACATCAATATTTATTTACATTCAAAAAAGCCTATCTTTAAAATTTTTGAAAAATAATACTAATTTGAAATGACTGCCTTTTTTTTTTTCTGAACTTATTTAGAATAGAGCACATTGATAGATGGTGTAGAGATTTGAAAATACTTTACCTTCACAGCAATTTGATATCAAAAATTGGTAAGACAACTACTTTTATACATAAATAAAATTTTTAACTATTAAATTTAACATTTAGGTAATCCATCCTTAATAATGATTTATTTATTTCAGAAAATTTATCACGTTTGAAAAAATTAGAATACGTCAATTTCACTCTGAACAATATAACACGAATTGAAAATCTGGAAGGTAATCTTTGTTCAACTTTTATTTTACTTTTGCGTTTATTAATTTTTTCAGATTACTGATTATTTCTATCCTTATCTCTATTAATAGTAAAAAGGAATGCGTTTGTCTCTTTCACACTTTTAGTGTATGCGTCTATGTGTGTGATAGCACTTTATAGTTTGGACAGAGCTTTTAATATTTTAATTTATTTAAAAATTTATCAAAATTTTGACTGTGACCATAGTTTTCATTAATATTACAGAAAAGGTTACGGTCTTCGTAATTTCTGAAAATATAACGAAATAAAAATTATTTTCGTGTCATCTTAAGATTAAAAAGAATATTTTTTTCTGAGATACCAATTTTTGTACAATTATTGTTATTTTTTTAATCATTTTTTTGAAAAAAAATATTTTTACGTTACATAGCGGGTTCGGATTGAATGGACTTTACATGAGGACAGCACTAACAAATTTATTTACAGCTATTTACAAGATGACTTGAAAAAGGAAAACTTCAAATAAATAAAATCCAGCAGTCGACAGTCATTAGCAGCGTAAATGCAATCCTTACGCACAATAAACACAGATTGCAAAACAGATATCGTAGAGCACAGCAAACAGTAAATCACAGCGAGCTCAATAATACAACGTTAACAGCAAACGTAAACACAGCTTACTAATAGTAAGCGAGAAAAGTAATCACCTCGCTACAACGAGTCGCTTCTCTTCCGAGAGGAAAACTGCCGAAACTGCGACAACCCGTCCCTTATATAGCCGAGCGAGCGCCCCCCCAAAAGCACGCGGAGCTTCATGAACAATCCAGCGGCTACCAGACTATTTTTTTCGCAAAATCAACTCGGCTGGCGCGAAGTTCGTCAGCCGTCGCCAACGTCAGCTAACGCCTTCTCCTTCGGCGCGATTCATGGCACTTGTAACAATATTTTAAGCATATTTTGCAACATTATATATCTTTGTTGAAACTAAATTCAAATCGTATTCACCGTTCTATGGATATTTGCTACCGCCCTTTTATTTTCATTGTTGATAATCAAGGTATGAACATTCAGCTTATGTTTCCATTTTGAGTATGTTCCAGTATAAAGAATAATTTCAATAAAAACAATTATATTTTGTTGAATTTACAATTAATGCTTAGTTTCAGAAACAAGCAATATTAAAAAAATGTTAAAGTGCGATTAGTTTTAAACAATGCTACTCTTTCGTGTGATATAAGCGGTTAAATAAAGATGTAGATAGAATGTTAAGTAAATGAATATTACCATGTAATAGTATGGTATAAATTTTTTATGAATTATATATCCTTTAATAAATAGTATGAATCATATATTTACCAGAATTTGAGGCTTAAAAATATCTTGCTTATTTTAATAGTTCTCTGTTAAAATCATATTATACATATAATTAACTAAATGTTTATGTATTAATAAAAAATGGCGTTAATTGGAAAAAAATATTTTTCACTAAATGAAAGTTTTAAAAAGTGAAATAATCAAAGTAAGATGTTTTTTTAATTAATGAAAATCATATGTTGTTGTTGTCTCTTTGAAATAATATGCAAGTTTCGTGAAAAAGTTTAAACCTCTCAGTATTTTTAAACCTCTCAGTATTTACTGTTCACCTTTTAGGTTGCGAATCCTTGAGGAAATTAGACTTCACTGTTAATTTTATTGGAGAATTGACTTCAATAGAGTCTCTACGGGATAACTATCGACTAGAAGAACTGTAAGAGAGCTTTCCAAGCATTTTTATTTTGTATTTTTGATTTTCATAGTTTATATAGATACATTTCTCATATACAGTAAACATATAACGCTTATTTGTTTTAAACTAATTTCATTGTTGTATTCTCAACTAGATGAGTTGCATTTGATCGATTATTTCATTTTAAAAGAGAAATTTCGACTTTTGTGGAAATATGACAAGAGAAATCAACTCCTCTTCTACAGATTTCTGATGCCTTACTAAAATATATTCTTAAATGCTGAGATAGAGGGTCTTTCTCGTGATCTGGGCGCCTCGGGGTCGAGTCTCGGTTCGGGCATGGTTGTTCTTCTGTGTGCTATCTCTGAGGTGTGTGACTGTGCCCACCCGTAAAAAGGGGCTGTGCAAGCGACTGTGATGAGTGGGTATCCAAATCATACTCTTGGGTCTAGTGGGCGCTGTTTCAAAAACAAGAGACGGCTTAAAATCACTGACGACCATCAGCGAGATTTTCTCTGAAAGTACCATTAGCAACAACATACTTAAATGCTTACAATTATTTCAAAATCCAATTAACTTGAATTCACTTCTCAATGGACTATTTATAAAACAATAATCAATTTTAAAAAATACAATAACAAATAACTTTTATTTTTAACTCCAACGATTCGTCTCTTTAGGTTTTTTTTTGTTTTGTTTTTTAAATTAATTAACAGCTCCGTCTGATTAAAATAAAATTAAACAATTTAATTCGTTGGCAAATTCAGTTGTATTTTGTAAATTATAAACCGAAATGTTTTAAGGTATTTATAGTATTATATACGCTTTTATTTTTTTTTCAATACTTTGTTATTTTTGTATTTTTTGTAGAATTCATTACTCTTAAATTTAACTGGACTGAATTTAAGATCAGGAAATATACATTATATACGAAATATTCATTAAGTCAATTCAATATCAGAAGCCATGTGCATTGATTGAAAGAAAAAAAAAAGTGTGAATAATGGTATTTTTTATTTGACGGGGAAAAAATTTGATGTGAAAGCTGCATGGGGCCACTAACTGTGAAATATTAGGTTATTGATATGACTTTGATATCACAGGAATGGATTTTATTGCTTGATATTATTTTATGTTACATTATGATTTTTCCTCTAGTTATCTAACAGGCAATCCTTGCACCGAGTTTGAAGGATACCGTGAGTTTGTCATTGCTTCCCTGCCTCAACTTGTGGTAAGCAACAATAAAATATATAATATATCATGAACTTTAATTCATATCTAAACAAGACTAGCCGCCTTTGGCGACCAGTTTGTTCGTCCAGATTAATGCCCTTTTTCAGGCTATTTTATGTTTAACATCGGCGTCTAAAAAATGTAGTTATATACGATAGAAAAACATAAATCGGCCGGCTTTCTGTCACAGATGTAGCACGTCTTCCCCATGTTCTGGGAGTCCCGGTTCGGGCATGGTTGTTCTTCTGTGTGCTATCTGTGAGATTTGTGACTGTGCCCCCTGTAATAAGGAGCTGTGCAAGCGAATGAGTGTGTAGCTAAGACGTACTCTTGGCCTTAGTTGGCGCTACTTCAAAAACAAGAGACGCTCCTTTCGGCTTAAATCTGCTGCTGTATCAGCAGAGAGCTTGTCCATGGCAAGTGCCATAAGTAACAACAACAACAAACATGAATCAAATTACTGAAAATTGAAAAGTGTATGAATTATGAAATAAAAATGAGAATGAAAATCCTACCACGAAATAAATAATTTTGAAAAGTATGTGATTGGATGTTATGAAAGATGAATGTGAATTCCAAAATAGCATTTTGAAACCTTATTATACATAATGTATTGAAAATATTATAAAATTAAGAGAAAAATTATATAATAATTAAATTGATATCATTAAAAAAATACTCTTTTGAGTTTTAAGTTAATACAAAGTCTTTTTTTTTGCAAAATAATTTTCTGGAAGATATGAATAGCATTTTCTATTATCAAGTTGTGACGATTACCTATCAGACTAAGGTTGAATATATTTGTGCGCTCTATTAAAGTTTCGATTTGAAGCACATTTCTTGATTTATATCTTTTTTTCCTGATTGAATGCACTGTTTAGTGTCACAGTGAGCCATCTCCTGAAAATTTCTAATTTTGCTTTACTGCTCTATTACTTAACTGAGATATTCAATGTAGTTGTGAAATTTCTCAATTTAATTTCTCAATAAAGCACTCACGCAAATAAAGTATTGCGCCCTTGTTTGTTAATGTGGGGATCCATTATTGAACTCTTGGCTTTCCATTCTCGTACTCAAGAGAATCATTCTTCCACAGAAAGGAATGATGAATGCCTCCAATGAAAGCGTGTTCCAGAATGTTTTGAACAATGAAAACTCAAGACGGTTATATAACAACGTAATACCATTTATGAACTAATATTAAACTCTTTGTAGACTCTAAATATTAGTGAAAAATAATTAAAATTCTTATAATATTTTAAATAATTAACAGTCTCCACATTGAGAATGTTAATTATTTTCAGCAAATTATGTAAAAAATATTTCGTATCTTAACAAAACTGTGTGTGAATTTTTAGTGAATATATATTTTTATTTATTGAACTTTTAGATTCTTGATGGTGAAAAAATAAAAAAGTCTGAAAGAATTTTAGCATTACAGGTATGAAAATAAAATTTTATTATTATGTACTGAAAACATTATGTAACTCACAAATGTTCTTGACTTAATTTTTATTTATTCAGGGCCTTCTTAAATTGTTTTAATTTTCTGTATATTTTCATAATTTCCTTCAATTGCTTTTATAGAAATATAACAGAATTCGAAGTGAAATATTGGAGCAGGAAAAACTTTACTTGAAACATGTAAGTATTTCATTTCGCTTGGATATACATGATAAGAATTATATTTCATTTTTGAAGTATGCTTGTCATTTTCGGAATACTCACAATCGAATTTTCTGAATTAACTGTTTTCAGAGGCCATATAACACTGAAGATATAAAAGAGGAATTGGAAAATAATTGGAATGATCTTGAAAAATGCGATGAAGAATCGGAATCAAAGTAAGCGTAAGCTCTTTTTTTCCCCCATATTTTTAAAAGTCTTACAAACAGTGATGGTTTTTCGCACAGATGCTGAAAGTGATTACTTCAAATTTTATTTCACATTTATTATTCCCAGAAAATTTTCTTCTTTATCATGTCAAACCATGATGTTATTTTTGTGATGAGGTTTTGTGGCGTCAACAAAAATCCGTAGGCGAAAAATAAAAATTTTGTTATCTGTCAAGCATCTCCAAAAATCAACTTATAATAACCGGTTGCCATCACATTTATAAAAGTTCAGATTTAAAAAATAATAAGTTAATGACTGCAGCAAATAAAACCTAGAAAAATGTCATTTTTAGGACGTGATTATAGGAAATGAAATAAACAGGAAATGGAATATTTTTTAAACAATCAATGCGGGACAAAGTTTTTTTTTATCGTTTGCAGTATTAAAGTGATTCATTCAATGAAACAATTAAAATGAATAAAACTATATTTTAACTTGTACGAGCACGTGGTGTTAGGCCTTTCAAGAAATGATGTTCTGACATGGTACATTGAAATATGCATAGCAGATTTCATTTTAATCTTTTATTATTTTTATTTTTAAAAAAAGAAATGAAATGAAAGAAAACGGAGAAATTAAACTTTATGAAGTAGGGGAAAATAAGTGGCAACGGAAACACGAAGAAAAATTATCAGATATTTAATGAACAATTCCAAAAGCAATGGTGTTGAAATTTTCTTTTATATAAAAATGATGAAAAATAGGAAAACTATTACTTAAACTACGCAAATGATATCTTTTAAATTAAAAGAAAATTGGGTGTTAATATTAGTTTCTTATCTGCCTATGCGTGTTTTCGACTCGACAGTTTTTAATCTCTCTCCTTATTTGGTATTTTTTAGAACTGCGTACGTTTCTAAAGAAGTAGAGAAATAATGTACTGTTTCAACATAGTATAAAAATTAGTATGATTTTCAGACAATAAAAGAAATAAACTATAAATTTGATTTTCAACAAATAATGAGTTTGGAAATAAAATTTTCTACTTTTACTAACCGAAGTTTACTTTTTTTGATAATTTGATAAACATGTCTTATTTCAGATATTATTTTATCCATGAGCTATTTAAATCTTATATAATTACTTCACAGTAGAATATTTAGCAATTTCTCTAATTTTGTCAAAATTTATTTTGCAGTAAAAAATTTCAAATATTAATTGCTGAAATCTTTTTATTGTCCAAGTAACAAGATTATAGATAGCAAATTTTAAAAGTTAAGTCCAAGTTCAAAGAAAAAAATATAGATGTAGTTGTTAAATGAACGTTCTCTCATCAAAAGTAACCAAAAGCAGAGATTCTCTTATGTCTTACATTTTACCAAATTATATTTGTATCTATTATCACTGCTATTACTTTCCCATCAACAGCAGCTGATCTCAGGCAATCTACACCGTTGATAAATCACTCGCCCTCTCGCCCTCTGATTTATAGCTTTTCCCAGAGTGTTTTAAAACTTAATATAAATTTTAAAGAACAATAGATTACATCCAACTAGCAAAATTCCTCCCAAACGGCACGTCATAACTTGAATTGATGAAGCTTTAAATAGTTACTGTATCCTGAATTGAAGAAAAACAAACAAACAAAACAAAGAATAAATTTATCAAATTTTCAAAATTTTAGAAAAATGTGCAATACAAAAAATTGCCGAATGTATATTTAAAATTTAAGACGCCAGTGTGTATTCAGATTGAAATTATCAACATGAGAATTAGAGAGAATTTCAGCATACATGTAAAATTACGTGATACAATATAGTTATTTTCAAAATTATAATGAAATAATAAAAATAAGAATTATTACATATTTTTACTGTATTCAAACAGAAACAGTGTTCAGAGTTTACTTATTATTACAGTTACAGCCATTAAAATTTCTAATAATTTGTGAATGTTTAAATGAGTTTCGAGTAATCTTTTAAAATCTATTGTTTTTTATGAGTATTTCTATTCACTGTCTATTTTAAAGAGCTATTCACTTTCCTACTACTCTGGTTACTGATGTAAAATTCTTTCGAGAAAAATACATTCGTCAGAAATGTAATCACTTCATGCCATTGAGATCAAATAAGTGTTCCTTCAAAAATTTTCCTGAATGTTTTAATTTCTAATCAGAGCAAGACTATATACATCTCTTATTAAACACGCCTCTTTTGTAGAACACCTGGCTCTGAAACTTTTATCGTGCATTTCTAATTCCAATGAAATCTTGATTAAAAAAATGGAGAAAAAAAAAAACAACTGCCACATTTCAAAAACAGATGGCTTTTTTTTATCGTCGCCTTTTTCTCTTAAATTATTTTCATGTTTTATTGTTATTTTTATATTAATTCAAGGGCATTTTGGTTTTTCACATTTTGTCAGTAAAAATTTGAAACGTATGCGATAGCTTTAAACCTAAGAATATAAACAATAATCTTGAATGAAACCCTTTTTCTTCCGTTTTTTCCCTCTATTTACTCAGTTCTGAGTCAGAAATCTAAAAAAGAAATTTATAATGAAAATCTCTTATTCCAGATAAATTCTATGTGAAATATTTTCAATAATTTTGTCATAATTTCTAAATTTTGATTGATGCAATGGAGAAAAAAATGGCGAAAATAATAGATAGAAAGAGCCGATGCAAGCTTAACAGTATTTCATGCTACAAGCTTCAGCTTCAAGTGAATAATTTGTCCTCACAATTCCCTCTTCATCTTTCATATGTTGCCAAAATGAGCTTACAAAAAATTATAGAAAACCTTCAAAGAATTCAAAATTATTTTTACATTCTATTTTATTCCTGAAGTTACACGATTTAAGGCTTTATCAAATGGCAAAGTACCGTCTACATTTTTGTGGACAAACGACCACGAATATGACGTCACTTGAGCATATGTTGTCTGGTAAACCTAAAAACGTAGGTGTACATTATGGTGTATTTATCGCTCTTTATTCATTGCTTCCACTTAGTTGGATTCAATCGCGCCATTCTTGGCGCACTAAATTACTATCAAAGTTTCATATGATTGGTTGAATTTTGTTTTCAAATGACTTTTCCATCACTATTGTCTACATTTTCAAGTTGGTTAAAGAAGTTCATGATGGCGAAAATCTTGCTTTACCGTTTTCTTGCGAACATAAATCAAAGATTGTCCACGAAACTGTAAAAGGTATTTTACCGTGTAATAAGGCCTTAAACCTTATGTGGAATTTATTTTAAAACTTTTTTTCAAGTTTTTGGAAACAACAAACGAAGAATACACCACAATCACGAATAGAAATATGCAAACACATGGAAAAATCTCGAAAGAAGCCTAACAGGTATGTATGTTCTGATATATTTAAACATATCAATCAAAAATATTTTTGTCACTACACATTTGAATAATATTAATGTGGAAGACAAAGTTTTGAAAATGTTTATTGATTTTATCACGCATGTTTACCAATTAAAATAATGTTATCTAGAAGTAATCAAAAACACAAATGTTTAATTTCTAAAGTAAATTTTATATAAAAATTCTAAAGACAAAAAAATGCTAATTTTTAATGTGGAAATAAATTTTTAAAAATTTCTTTTTAAACTGAGAATAACTTTTTTACAAGCAAATAAATTTTGTTTCTGGATTTTCTGAAACCTATAGAGTAGTAGAATAACATTGACGATTTTTATCTGATAGATACCAATATAATATATTAAAATTATGAAAATGGAACTCAAAAATAATAATTTTAGTGGTCAATAAATTAATATTTTAGAATAAATAAAAGTATGAAAGAATTGGCTTGTTGTATCTCTAAAATTTACTAAAATAGGCGATATTGTATTAAACATAATAATATATGTACAAACTTCACATTCATAATAAAGTATTAATAATTATTAGAATAAACATAAATACAGTAAAATACTACAAAAATAGAATTAAATGACCGGGATCGCCTGGTTGGTAGGGCGTTAAATTTGCATCCCTTAGGCTGCAAATTCTAACTCGCCAGCCGAAGATTCCCCATGTGCGGTGGCTGGTGGGTCTGTCTTAAATTTGTCGTGGTCATAAAGTCCTCCATATCGATAGTAATACTACTGGAGATACTGGATCAGAGGTGATTGTTCTCTATTCCAGATCTAAATTACGATCTGCGAGTGAATGAATGAAATCCGTCCTGTACGTGCGTGAGCTAAAAATCAGGCTTCTGCCCTCATGTGCTTAGGATCCATACACTCAGAGGCTACTGCACCCCTTCTTCCGTCTTAAAGTGGAACACGAGAGCAGCAACAACAATAGAATTCAATTACTACGTCAATAGATTGAAACACATAACTATGTAATCAGAAATAAAAACCTTCATTTCATAAGCCTTTCTCCTCTTCTTCGTATAAGTAAGCATGCACCACATCCAATTTTACTGATTGGAAAAGTCACTAATTTAGTATAAATGAGTAAATGTAGGAACGAATGAAATGTGTTATTATGAGGCAACAAGATGAAATTTGAATCTTTTATACTTGGAATTCTTATCGTTTGCATCGAAGTTTGATTAGAATATTGGGTCACTCCGAAAAGTTTTCTGATACCTATGATCCGGGAAGAATACTGCGTGATGAGCATGAAATCAGTGAATCAATAAGAAAATGAACAATTACCTCGACAAAGCAGGAATCATTTTCTTATTTTAAACACATGACTTCTACATCATAACCAGGACAAACTGAAAAAACAGATATACGGAAGGGAAAAGAAATCAATTCCAAATAGCTGCTGCCATTTATTCATCCAATAAAAACTCATTCGTGCTTTTAGAATTTTTCTAGGAAAACGAAATTGGAATATACTATTAAACAATGGCTGTAAGAACATATTCGCTCGCTGAAGTTACATGACACCGTTTAAAAGAATTTTCCAAACAAGCAATATGAAAATAAAATATCGCTCTGATTACGAATGTATATATATTTTTTTCTTTTAGCGAAACCGAGAAACCCAAGTTCATTAGAAAATTGATAACCGATGATGGCAAAATCCTTAATGTGAATGAACCTAAGTAAGTTTGAATCAACTAAAAACACAATCACTTTATTCATTCTACAATAGAAATATGTGCATGATTATTTTTATTAGAACTGACCGCCTTAGAAAATGATGTCGTCGTGACTAAATATCATATGAAGGCTCATATTTAAATGTATTTTTATTCAAACGATAAAAAGGATAATTCCATTATATTTCCCACTTGTGACATTTAACTCTTCTACTCGCAATTTCATTTAAATACATCTTTCAGATATTTAATGTAAACGTCAAATTAGTACTAGTTTGTGCCCCTTTTCTCTGGTTATCTATTTTTTTCTATTACATTTTATTACTTTCTTTTAACCGGGATGGCCTGGTTGGTAGAGCGCTGGACTCGTGCTCCTTTGTTTACGAGTTCGAAACTCACCGGCCAAAAGATTCCCCGAGTGGGTGGAGACTGATGCTCGTTAAATCTGTTCGTGGTCGCAAAGTCCTCCATACCGAGAGTAATACCAGTGGGGGTACTGGGTCAGAGGTGATCGTTCTTTGTTCCAGGTTTAAATTACGATCTGTGGATGAATGAATGACTTTGCATGAATGAAGTCCGCCCCCTAAAAAGGGTTGTGACGTGTGTGTAGCTAAGTCGTACTCTTGCCCCAAGGAGGCGCTACTTGTAAAACAAACAGACGCATTTCTTAGGCTTAAAATCTGCTGATCGTATCAGTGGAGGCTTGTCCACGGCAAGTTCCATTAGTCAAAACAACTTTCTTTTAAACTATCGATAGCCTTTAGTTGTTCGCACTTATTTTTTATTATGTGAGAACATGATATAGTTTTGGTTAGGAGATTTTGGTGTCTCCGGAATTTACGGGCAAAAAATAAGGATTATGGGCCGCCAAAAATTATCGGTTGAAGAATTTTTTTTTTACCTGCTTTTATCAGTATTTCTTTATGACTGCGTATGCATCGATTGCTTTATTATTACGTATGCATCTTTGAAAACAGATACGGTTTTAAAGGGTTGGCGTAGAAATATGACTTCATAACTGTAATCTCATCTCAAAATTGTTCGAGCTCCAAAATTCTGTTTTAAAATTGAAAATGAAAGTTTAAAAATATATATCATTATATTTATATACCTATGTATAGAGAGATAGATAGATATTGGACAGAGACCGATAGAGAAGTATCGTGACTATTTCAAACCGGTTTAAACTGGTCAATGACTTAAATTTAACTGACAAATAATGACTTAAAAAATAATAATGTTCTCACATGATAACTTGAAATTTGCTTTCGTAGATTTCATTTTTTTTAGCATTATTGGATATGAGAGCATATTGCATTTCATTAAAGACAATTCCCTCTGTATTATACACTTATAACACATTTCTTTTATTCAATTAACCATATTTATGAAAATTTTAATTTTCAAAGATTATATAATGATATATTATGTAAAATCATCAGAGCTTTTATGACGCTGCGTAGCATTTTCAGTTAAAGCCAAGATAATGCCTTTTATGGTGTTTTATTTTTTTTTATTTATAATTTTATAATTTATTAAAACTTTGTTTATTTTTTGTTGTTTTAACAAATTTTATTGCTATCTATATAAAATTATAATTACAAAATATGTATTATTAATGAATTAAAAAGTTATTATCGATGATATTCGCATTGATTGTATTTAGAACAATTAATACATTCGAATATTTAATACCAAGAAAGAGCACATATAAGCTGCCGCTAGTACTATCAAGATATTACCCAGTTGCCGCCATAACTATTAAGGTACTACCCAGTTCCGCTAGTACTACCCAGGTGTACGCAATTTATAATATTCTAAATCTCGTCATTCAGCTTATCACAACAGAAAGTTTTAGTTCTTTTATGTATATCCTTAATCACGAAAGAAGCTCAATAAGATTGTTTGTTTGTAAGCATAAGATAGAATACCATTTTAATTTTTTTACACACATTTCCAGGATTGTTAGAATTCTAAAAATTTGTCTGGTAAATATTTCTGATAGCAGAAGAATATTTTATTATTTTCAAAATTTGACTATCATTTAAAAAATTAATTTTTATTTCCAATGAGAAGCACTACTTGATGATATGGAGAAAGTTTTAATACATAATTCCATTAAAAAACGAGAATTTTTTTAATAAAAAATCAAACACTTTTATTAGTAAATTTAAGAAGAAAAAAAATGATTTTTTAAATCATTTTTTCTATCAACTAATGAAGAAATAAAAGTCGAAAGAATTGAGGAACTTTTTTTAAGTAATATGAAACTTCAATCTTACTCATTATAGGATTTAATTTTTAAAGGATAAAGAGGAATACTCTTTCTTATTATAAAATCATGATTTACTTTGTAACTGTACAGCTTTCAGCCCTCACGAATTTCATATTGTTGTGAAAATTCTACGGCTGGTGTGTTTTTATATAGTGGATGTATGGTATGAAGATCAAATCGGCAGACCTCAGTAGATAACAACAAAACGACATTTATTTGCACGAAGACACCAACACAAAGATGACGAATACACAGAGGATAGATAAGTATAGCCGAGTCGAACGCAGGATAACACACAGCAGCAGACAGTAGCCCACAAATAGTAAACGACCACAGTACTCAAGCGGCCAGATAGAATCCAGAGGAAGCGATCGTCGGAGCTTCGCTCTACGGTCTCTCTTGACGGCTTATGTTCTCACTGTCTCCTCGCTTTAGTTACCGACTTACTACAACACAATTGGCTACTCCACACAATACACATTCTGCTTCCACAGTAGACTATAGGACTTGGCACACAGCAGTTCAGCACTCGCTTGAACTACACATAATGCTGGAACACGGCCGTTGCTAAGCTATCCTCTCGAAGGCTCGTCTCTTGTTTCTTACTCCAGTTCCGTCTCCGGTTCAGTTCAATTCACAAATACACACACAGAGTGAAACTGCCAGGATTTTTTACTTCCTGGTGACAGGCCGAGAATCTTCTATGGCAATTAGGGAACATCTCGGTAAATATTGGATGGATAGTGAAAACTTTTGAAGCTCCCAATATTATCCATTTTGCCAACAAACTCGCAAAGTTTGTGCTGGGAAGCAAAATTACAGGTCTGTAACAATTTTTTCTGTCTTCCAGATTTTTCGCACAAAAAAATTTGAAGCTCAAATCCCACAATCTCTGAGAATATTTCATTAAACTAAATTTTAGAATACATTATTAATACATGATGTGTGTGTGTGAGTTTGCTTCTCATTTATATTCTCTTATTAACACTGAAAATGGATCATAATTTCCTTTGTTCTTCATACAGGTTGGATTTTGAATTTACAGACGATGAAGAGAAAAACTGCTACAAGCTCGATTTAGCAGTATTCAGGTACCTTTCTTCATATACAAGTTTAAAATGAATATACATTATATAATCAAGCTATTTTCAATGAATATAAATGGTGAACAGAAAAATTGTAATAAGGATATTATTTCCTTCTACAAATAGAACTAATCAGCTGAAAATGATAATCCGATTATTCAATAAAACACTTTTGGCGTCTTTTCCCCCCTATATTTTGAATTCATAATATTGTTACGAATCTCACCGCCGGGTTCATTTATATAGAGGATATTTGGTGTGCAGATACAATCAGCAGGCTTCAGTAGAAAACAACAACGATGTTTATTTACACAAAGATACCAACAAAAAGACGACACAGGCGGCAATTATATACAGCCGAGATGAACATAAGATAGCAGACAGCAACAGACAGTAGCCAAAAAGTAGTAATCGACCAAAGCATTCAAAACGGCCAGACAGAAACCTGCATGAGTAGGGATCTTCAGAACTTCGTTCAACAGTGTCTCTAAACGGCTGAAGTTATCAATGTCTCCTTGCTTTAGATGCCGACCCACTACCACACGACTGGCTAAACCACACACTATATGTCGGCACTTCCACAGTAGAGAGCAGGTCTCGGTACATAAGAGTTCAGCTATGTACCGAGCAGCACTCGCTTTAACTAAACACAACGCTGGCACTCCGCTGCTGCTTCGATATTCTCTCGAAAACTCGTTACTTGTCTTCTACTCCAACTCCATTACCGTCTCAATTCAATTCACCTTCAGCTTGAGACTGACAGCCTTTTATGGTTCCCTTGAAGGCGGGCCAAGAACCTCCTTAGACCAATCAGGGCGCTCGGTTTCTATTGGATGGGTTGAAAATTCTCGAAGTTTTCAGCATTATCCATTTTATCACCAAATGGTCACTAATCTCTCAGATCACTGACGTTACACCCGCTAAGAACGCAACAAGACTAATTTTAAAACAGTCTTTCTTACGATGACACTGTTCGTGCTGGGAAGTAAAATTACAGGTTTGCAACAATATAATAGTTTGGAGGTCAGGCTTGGGGGGGGGGGGAATCAGAGGATTGCACATTGGAATCTAATTTCACTGAAAATTGGCTTTGTAGGTGGACTTGGTGCACATCAAATTTCTGTTTGGCATAGCTTGAGAATAATCTGTTTACTCTGACGAGTAAGAAATAGTATCTTTTTCATCCTTTATCCATTATTCAACATGACTAAATTCAAGCCCAAAAATTACCTTCAAGGAGCATCAAAATAAGTTGATAAGTTGCAGAAAATTAAAACAGAGCATCAAAAAGAGGTTATCATTATGCAAGTTTGAATAGACACGTTGATAGATGGATGTAAATATGAGCTAAATTTATATAAAAATGCATATTTCCAACCAATTCCTTTCATCTGAAAATTCCTGAATACCTATATTGTTGTTGGGAGAGGTGCAATGGAATATGTATTTATTTCATAGATTCTTTATTTCTAAAATTTCTTATAAAGCAAATTAAAACGTCTTGTTTAGAATACCATTGGCATCAGCCTCAAAATATTCTATTAACTAGAAGGTAAGTGCATGAATTAGTAAAATAGAAATTTGTAAAAATGATGCCCGGTTATTTTCTCCCATACAAATTTAATATCTTTTAAATTAAACAAAAATAAATTCTGCATAAAAAAAGAAAAATGAAAATTAAACCATGTTGGAAGATGTCATTGTTAATTTTTTAATTTATTTTATGTTTTTTCTTCTTTTCTTATGTCTTAAATTCTAAATTTTCAGTGTAATAGCCTGGGTATAATTTAATATGAATTATGATAATTATAGTATGAAAATTAACTTTTACACCCAGATCACAGCTAAAAATCTTAAAATGTTTATTATAAGTTTTAAAACAGATTTATAGTTTGCGCCTTTTTTTTTATTTCCAAAATCGCGAAATGTAACCAGTTTTAAGGAATTTCAATACTTTTATTTTGTTTATTTGCATTTTAGTCTCAAAATTTTTATCTTTCGTTGCTTTCCTTATATCTAATTCTATGAATACCCCACCACTTCTTTCAAATTTGTTCCAGGGAAAACACGAGAAGTTGACACAAATTTTTTTGAAGCATTCACTTTTTTTTTCGATTATATCTGAACAAATTGTTTCATGAAATTTAATTTTTAATGAAGTGCTGGAAGCAACGCTTTTTTATCGACTAGATTTTCTCTTCGAATATTTTTTGACTTCAGAATCTAATAACTTAAATGCAGGTCATTTTTTTTCTTTGTATAATATGTTTTTTGTGTGTTAGTTGTTGCACTCCCAAAGAAAGCAAGAAAATTCCGTGAACATCCTTTCTGCTGATCAAGTAACAAAGCAACAATTTTCAGAAGACAGCAGATTGTCAATTTATAATCTGAACACGATAGTTTAATCAAGATTTTCAGATGAATATTCTGAGTTGAAATAATGTTTTCTCTCGTACTTATTCTACCAATTCATTATTTTAATTCCATAAACATGTTTACCGGATTCACATAAATAGTACTCTTTTGGTCCAAAATATAATAAATTTGCAAAAAGATTGTGGTGATTGCTAAACATATAAGCCAGATAACATCCCTCGGACCGAAGTGCACTTTTGGCCCAACGGATTTGTTACTCGGCTACTAACCATAAAATTGGGAGTTCGTTCCTAGCACTATCCGCCAACAAGATAAATAATGATTTAGGATAAAACTGTACGAGATTAACTTTTTAATTTATTTATATAAAAACACCATATTCTTCATTTTTTGCATAACAAACCTATGTAATTATTCTTATAAAATAGATTTCTTGATACGTCATTGCTGGAAGCGGATGTTCACCCGAATTACGTTCGAGTGAAAGTAAAAGAGAAATACTTTCAGCTTCTCTTACCGGGTGAAGTGCACCCAGACAAGAGCACATGCCTACGCTCTCAGACAACAGGGCATTTAGTCATTACCATGCCAAAAGTAAGTTAATCATTTTTTTTTTCTTATTTTGGATCCAATTATATTTTTATCATGTCAGAACATGACGTTGTTTTTGAGATGAAGGTTTTGGCGTCAACAAAAATCCGCTTTTAATGACATGTTGCCATTGCATTTACAAAAGCTCTGATTTTTAAAAAATAAAGTTAATGACTACAGCAAATAAAACCTGGAAAAATGTCATTTTGAGCACGTGGTTATATGAAATGAAATAAATAGCAAATATGATATTTTTTTAAAACAGTAATTGCGTGACAAAGTTTTTTTTGGATCGTTTGCAATACTAAAATGACTTAATTCAATGAAACGATTAAAATGAATAAAAATATAATTTAGCTTGCACGAGCACGTTGTGTTTGGCCGTTCAAGAAAAGATGTCCTGACATGATACATTGAAATATGCATATCAGATTTCATTTTAATCCTTTTTCCTGATTGCTGTGGTTATTGAATAAATCAATAATATTTTAGTTTCTGTACAGGAATTGAGAAACTTCATTAAAAATGAAACGACAAATTGCAGATGGAGAATTTTTCTGTAAAGCTAATTTTAATTAGTTTGATTTAATACTTTTTGAAATCACTAAAAATAATCGTTATTATCAATGCGTCGAGACAAGTGCATTCACTAATTTAGAAACAGAACACTTTCCTTTTTATCCTCCAACACCGGACTATTTTCAGTATCTGCTTATAGGCAAATTCAGCGAATGGCTCCAAAAATGTGATTTGTTTAAATATTATTTATACATTTTTAAAACGATTTGGAAAAAACAATATTTAAAAAAGCAAATGTTTTGGAATGAAAATTTTCGTCAACAATTTATTGTTTGAAATGAGAAACACAGAAAATCAGAAAGAGAAAATATCGTCTGCTACTTTTAAATTTATGCGTCTTTCCAAATGCCGTACATTAACAAGCGTTGAGTTGAAGGTTGCATTTTTGCGACTTCAGAAAAGAAAACATTTCTATTTCATAATTTACAAGCGTTGTGAAATACAAGATATTGAAAAATAAATAAGATCATTAATTAGATAGAGAGAAACCATTAAATATGAAACGAATTCACAAAAATGAAAAATTTGGTGTCAGTTAATATCAATTATTACACATCATTAGCGAAGTAAAAATAAAGATTTTTGTATTTTAAATATTTTAGGCAAATGAAGAAATAATAGGAAGAAAAGGCTTGAAAAATGCACACAGCCATAGCAACAAACAAGAAAAGAAAAAGTATGACTGGGTTTTTTTTAATTGTTCACATTTAATTTAAATATTTATTTTACTATGTTTAATTTTTATGCTTTAATTCTACATAGTTAAAGTTTAGAAACGAATGCTTATAATTAATCTTTACTCTCAATAATCCAATCTAACTCTTTAGAATTTCCTTCTTTCGATTCTCTTAACAATAATCATTAATTGTTTTGTGCAGTCAATTCATAAAGTTTATTGTAAAAAAGATAATACATTCCATGATTAGATGTATTTTGTATATTACATTTATTTATTTATTGATAAACGAATTTCTATAATTAGATTTAATATTGTGTATTCGTTATTATTCTGCATATACTTTAATTCAACTAGTTTCTTCAAACATGATTGAATTCACTACTTTTTTTTCTGTATCAATCATATTATATTTTCAAACCACTTTGGAAGGGGTATTCGTGGAAATCCTTGCATCCTTAAGACAAATATTTATAAACTGTTTACTAGTTAAAAAATGATACATGAGAAAGGTAACATGCATGATTAGAAATCATTCAAATCTTTAAAGAATAAACTCTCTATTTGTCAATTATTTTTTGTATAATTAATTTTTATTTCATACTTACGTAATTTCCTTTACACATTTCAATTTATAAATTAATAGATTAATATTTTTAAATCTATTTTATACTTTTTACCATTTGATATGCGCAATATAGCCAGATATGTGCCTTGCTCCAAAAAAAACCACAAAAGCAACCAACCTCTCTTTGTCTTTGGGTAAAGATACTAAGAAATGTTTTGTTTTGTTTTTCCAAAATTTTTGAACAAAATAATTTCGAACTGAATTATTGCACAAAAGCCATTTTACAGCATTTTAACATTAAAACATACTTTTTCATTGATACCAATTTTAATGTCATACAATTTTTAATAAATTTTCCATTTTTTTTAAAAGTTTTGACAATTATTTACAATAAGGCTTTTGTTTTTTAATGTCTTCGTTTATGCTTTGCAATATTTTTAAATGAGAATCCTAAATTTTTTTTAATTAGAAAAAGGGTGCTTTTCCGTTTGCCGGGTCCTAGCAAAAAATCGCCAAATAATGTAGGATTCCGCCAAATTTCTTACAGCGATTTTAAAGCGAAAAGTTGCCAGATAATGTAGAATTCCTCCAAATTTCTTTGCCGATTTTTCGTTTGTGCTCAGCTAACGGAAAAGTAACATAAAAATTAATTTTAAAAATTTGTTATTATTTAGCGTATGGTTGTTTCGATATATCACAACGATATTTATAAAACTTTTGATAAAACGCTTACTTCAATAAATTTCAATAAAAGTACTTTTATTTTAATTTTAAAAAATGGCTCTTCAAATATTGTCACTATTTTGTTTTTCTCATTAGACACTGTATTTATGAGTTTGAGTGTATCAATATCTTTAAGTGGCATTGCATACATTTTATATAACTCCCAAAATATACAATGAATAGTAATAGCTGATTTCAATTCTTGAAAGGAAGGAAAGTGAAATTTTCCTTCTCCCGTTTCATTTTGATGACATTCAAATGTAAAATCACTATTTCTGTGTTAGTAGCGCTCTCTGTTAAACTTTTTTAAAATTAAGAACACAATTCCTTAGTAAGAATTTATAGTATTACCACAATGGCTTTTTATTAATAATTCTTCGTAATCAAAGAAAGACTTTATGATCACTCTGTATTTTTATGTGCTTGTTATATTTGCTACAATTATGAATAGAACTTAAAAATTAATATAAAGTATAATTTCTTTTTTTAATACTTTAGGGGTAGCTCTGAGAAGCATGATCTCTGTGTGAATAACCAAGAAACTCAACAAAGCATCATGAGTTCCATAGATAAAATCGTCGATATGGAAGCAAACCGAAATAAGAAGTTAGTTCCTTGTTTAAAAGATCAAGAAATATTTGTCGATAATCCAGATGTTCCACCCCTGTTGTAATTTTATCAGCAAAAAAAAAAAATGGAAAAAAAAATATTTTTAATTGATGTTTAAAATAAAGAGAGTTATGTCGCTGGTTTGAATTTTCAAAAGGTTTGTTTGCAAAGAAATTACTTTTTTTAATACAGGGTGCTCATTAATTATTGTCGGGGTTTCCGTACCTCATAACTTTCAAATTAAAAAAAATTACACAAAAACCGATTACGTATTTGTAAATTACAACTCAAAGAATGTTATGTGGCAACAATGCGATCTTAGCACATTTGCAGTCTGTTTAATTATGACTTCATAAATAAAAATGAAAAACCATGCAAGAAAAAGCAATGTGTGTATTCTGGTTTTTCGAAACTAAATCAGTCATAACTACTCAACGTCACTACAGGACCACGTACAAGAAAGATCCTCCTTCGGATAATTCTATCAGACGCTCGTTAACACAATTTCAGGTAACTGGTAGCGTTGTACACCTAAAGGGAGAAGGAAGACCGAACACTCTGCAGGAAAATGTTGATCGCATCCATGAAACATTTACTCGTAGTCCACGAAAATCAAAGAGACAATCATCTGTGCAGTTACATATGGAACAAATATGGAGCAATATGGAACGTCAAATATCGACAATATGGAACGTTCTCCATAACCACCTTCAGTTGAATGCCTGCAAAGTGCAAATTGTGTAAGCTTTAATATAAACTTTTAACAAGCCTTTTGGGCACTTTAATATCATTAATAAAATTCTTTGAGTTGTAATTTACGAATACGTAATTGGTTTTTGCGAAATATTTTTTATTCGAAAGTTAAGAGGTTCGGAAACCCCGACAATAATTAATGAACACCCTATACTCTGATGTTATTTCTTTTTTTAAAAAAATAATAAGTACCTTGATAACTCATAAACAATCAATCAGCCATTTAATTATTTGATTAATTACAGAGATTTAATAAATGATTAATTTTTAAATCTAAGAGTGTTGATATTAACAGATATGGGAAATTGTTAATGAAAAAAAATTCAAAAAAATTTAGTCTATGAACTAGTTTACAGACTAAAACGATAATGTTAATCTTTGCTTTTTAAACCTGATATTCACAATCACTTGCCGCCACACCAGTAAAGTGATGCAATCCAAATCTTACTGATAATGTGAAAACAGATGGGAGCAGGCATATCATGGTGAGAAAGTTTGGATACTCAGCCTATCCTGATATCTAATAGGTAATTTCATCGTGCCGTTTAAAATGAACTCTCCATAAATTTGAATGGGAAAATAGTAGTTTGGGTACATAAGAGGAAGCACACTAGCAAAGCTTTTGGTACGGAAGGGTTAAAATGTTGATGTGAAGTGCTCGCGAGTATTAGATATAAATGCGGAGCTAAAAGTAAATTACATGGGAGCAATATCATTACTGATGTGGCAGAGAAAAATATACAATAATCTCTTATTTAATACAACAAATCATGAAATCTAATAATAATTTAATGAAATAAAAAATATTTAAAAATTTAATTTTAAAAAAGTATTTTTTTTTATTTAAATGAACATTTGTAATGTTACTTAAGCACATTTTATACGGAAAGGAATAATTAGTAAAAATTTCAGATGAATGTTTGCTTTGTCTTTTTTTTTAAACTCAACTTTATAAACAGGGTTTCGAAACTTGCATATAAGTATTTTTTTTTTATCTGTCATAATTCGAAGACTGGAAAAAAGTCATTCTAAAAAAAGGCGGAAAAAAATCAAATTAAAAAAAAGTCATTGAAAATTAAATTTTTAAAAAAATTCTTACTTTAGGGCAATTGATTATCGTCTCACGAGTGTAAAGATCTTAGGAAAATGAATTCATTCTTGATAACCAAGACAAAATATCGAATTCAAATTCAATTTTCACGAGTTTATTTCAAAAACTTTTCATTGAAATGCGATTTGAAATCGTGGAACAACACTTTTAGAATATATATTTCTTTTCCCTGTTCTTTAATTTTGACTGATGAAATAAACTCGTAGACGTTTATCAAAGACGATTTTTTTTTTCAAAAAATTCGAATTTTTCGTTTAATAATATAAATATTGATTTAATTATTCTCTTCTGTAACCAATTACTTAAACTGTATTACAGAAATATTTCTCAAATTTAAGAAACGAAATGAAAAATATTTTTTTACGAATTAGCACTTTTTTTAAATATTTCTGATGTAATTAAATTATAATTACTTTCATAGCTTATAATATAAGTATTTTAACAAATATAACTTTTTATTGAATTTTTTTTTCTCTGAAAGTAATAATGTGCATCTGAAATTGATCTTTTTATTAAATTTTTACAAAATAATCAGATAAAAGGAAAAGATGTTAGAGCAAATATTTTTTTTTCAAGTTTAAACAAAAATATTTGAAAAATAAAATTTGAACTTCCTAACTTAAATGTATGCAATAAGGTCAGGGAAACTTACAAAATAAACAGAATAATAAAAAAAAATGTTTTGTATTACATTGCTAAAATTTTATGATAATATAGCCATCTAATCTAAAAAACATTTATACTCTAAAAGAAATTCATGAAAATATTATAATAATTATTCTGACTGTTCAGAAAACTTCGACTGTCTTTCTTAGATTCTCATACATCATTCTGTATAAAGTTTTTCTTAATTAAAGAAAATTTTATCACAAGCTTATAATAAATATTGCTAAACACATAAACAATTTGATGTAGTTAAATATCTTGTATGTTTCATAAGTATTAGACAATTTTATATATATAATATTCATAAAAAGCATGTCACAAAATTATAACATCAATTTATTTTTCCGTAGTCTTGTTCAGATACAGTTTCCAATGGAATTCAAAATATTTCTTTTCACTTCTGTCTTATAAAAAGAAATGAATGTAGAATGACGTTTATGATCAAATGCTGGAAAAGTTTCGATATATTTTGTGTAAGACATATCGGCCAAGTTTTTAACTCGTAAAGAGCATTCCAATGATTTTTTACAACATAAAATTGTTGCTAGAAAATGAGGCGCATATTGCAAAGCTAAGGCTGACACCGGAAGATCTAAGAAAATCTTGAAAGCTTGGATAGCTGTCTCTTCATCTGGAGAACTTTTCACTAAACTTGTTTGAATTTGAAATGATAAGCTTAAAATATCCTTTGCAATCTTTAAAGCTTCTATAATTTTTCTTATTTCAATTGCATCCGAAAGAAATAAACATTGAAATTCTTCTCTCTGCATTCTCCCTAATATTGATGAATTCGCGTCACATTAATTTAATAACAAATTAGCGTTTCTTAATGCCATACATATTATGTCTTTACGGGATATTTAAAATCACAAAATCGGGAGTTTTATAAAAATTCATTCTGGCCATGTGATTACTCAGTTTTTCGTATAATCCTTTTTTTTTCAATGTTTTATTATTGAAATGTTAAATCACGCACACAACACAAATGGAAAACAATTTTTTGAATCAAATATGCAGTACTAGCTGATAATGTTCAGAAAATCGTTTGGATTTTTAATAAAGAGAAAACTTCCATCACAGGTGAAGAACAAATATACCATGGTTCAATTCTAAAAGAAAAATTAATTATCTTACTAAAAATTTCTTTTAAGAGAAAATTAAATTTAAAATGATTGTCATCCCTCCCGCTTTCATTGTTTATTAACCCCTTTGAATCTTTTGGCATGAACAAAGGCAAAATCCTGCAATTCTGAGCATTTTTTATTAATAATAATATCTTTAGATAATAGAAAATTATATCATTAGTGTTTAAACATATTCAGAAGACACAATTTTCAAGGAGAGCCCCGTCTCTTTTTGCAGGCAAGGCTCAAGGCTTTTGCAGTAAACATGAAATTATTAAAATATTGAAAACTGCTGACAAGGATTCTTTGTCTTTATTTCTGTTAGAAGTGTAAAAGGCTAAAATTATCTTTGTAAAAAGACAAAGAATTATTTTACATTTCTTTAAAAATAACCTTTACGAAGGAGAGGGGGAAGGAAACCTTACTCTAACTGTAACTGTTGCCGCATCTCTGACAGTGAAAAGGTTTTTGTTTCATAAAAAAAAAGTTGTGAGCCGGCTAGTTTGTAAAAATGTGTTTTTCACTCATAATAGACTAGTTGACGCTGTATTTATACAAATGTTATGAATACTGTAGGTTAAATTTATTTATAAGTTTATTATGAACTATTTTTCAAACCATCTTAGATGATGGTTATCCTCTTAAGTTAGTTTTCAAAAGCTGCCAAAAAATGGGTAATGTTCAAACAGTGGGGCCAAATGAAGCCCTTATTGTGTCAGGTAAATAACAATAATGATTTCCATTTTCATATTGTGTTCATTGATTGAGTAGTTTAGTCATTTATTTGTTCAGAAAAAATTGGAAATCTTACAAGCATATGCTTTGTGTATTAGTTTGTGATTTTGTTTACATTTGTTTAAAGTGAAAAGCTACTTGCCTTTTTGTATGTTACGCTAATTTAGAAATCAGCCCTTATATATCAATTGCTTTGTATCAATACTGTTTCTGTATAATATAAAATATTAAATTTCGATGTATTTTTAGTAATTTTTTAATTTTTTTTTATTTAGGTGGTTGCTGTGGAAACACAGGTAAAAAAATGGTTGTTGGTGGATGGGCTTGGGCATGGTGGATGGTTACTGATGTTCAGAGGTAGGATAAATTTTATCATTTAGAAATTAATATGCTTTTAAAAATGACTGAATTTCTTTTACAAGTAATCAAATTTCTTCTCTTCATGTAGCTGTTTATTGCCAAACCTGGCTTTAGATATATATTTAAACAAAGCAATAAAATGTGCTAAGATTTATATCTGAATAAATTCAAATAAAAAGGGAATGGCAGCTGGTTTGAAAGTAAATAAAAAATAGTTTCTGTTATTTAAAAAAAATTAATAATTTTTTTTTCTTTTCGTTTAATATAGGTGACAGTTATAACACTTCATAAATTTTGAAATGCCATGTCTGCATCTTTTAAAAAGCCTTAGTGGAATTACATTCAATATTTTTTTGTGTAAATATTTGATTTCTAATTTCATTTATCATGAAATTACAAAAATTACCTTTAAACACAATTTATGAGTTGTATAATATTGTGCATTGTTCAAATACATTGATGTGTATTATGTTCACATTATAATTGAATGGTATTTTGAAATAGAAAAATCAATTATTCGCTTCTGATAGAAGACTGTCAAAGTAGATTTTTTTAAAAGCTCATTAATATTGTACAACTAACCTGTTTTGTATTGAAGCTTGTAAGCATTGAAGTAAATAAAAAGTACATATAAAATCTAAACCCTGTTTAAATTTGATTTCTCAAATTATTTTAAAGGAATAAAGAAAACTAAGTATGGTTTTGACTTTTAATTTTATTCTACATTGAATATCATTTCAGCTTTTAATCAGTTATGCTACTCTAATCTGATTATTATGACTATGAACTTTGTTAATAGCTTTAAAGTTTTTATGAAATATCTTGGGTAGTTTAAAGAATCAAATTATTAAAAAATTAAATTTTCTTTAAAGATTTTTTAATTATTTTTCCTTTTTTTAAACAAAAATTGGTGCATAAAGTTTTCATTAAAATATATTTAAACTAATTAATATTTTTTATAATGCATTGATATTAAATTTGATTTCAATAATTTAGTATTATGCAATGTGTACATAGAATTATGTAGTAAATATGTAGAATTTTTTTAATGGCAGCTTTACTTGGAATTGCTTTTCTGGCAAAGTTCATATATATTAGTTTTTTTTTTTTTTTAAGTTTCTATATATTTAAAATATTTATCTTTTATACAGATTATCACTGGAAGTTATGACATTAAGTCCTCGTTGTGAGCATGTTGAGACTGCACAAGGTGTGCCATTAACAGTAACTGGTGTTGCTCAGTGCAAGGTCATGACTGAAAGAGAATTTCTTGCTACTGCTGCTGAACAGTTTTTAGGGAAAGAAGTAGATCATATAAAATCAGTTATTCTTCAAACTCTTGAAGGACACCTGCGAGCTATTTTAGGTAAATTTTGTCTTTAGTATTTTTAATAATAGGTGTTGCTATTGTAACTGTGACAAATAATTTCATAAATGTTGTACAGTGGATTTAGAAAATATTTCATCACAATTTTCTCAAAACATGACTATTGTGACAATTCCTAATCCCTGAATGGGTACTACTGAAATGATTAGTGGGATCTTATGACCACATGCTCTATTTTAGCTAATGAAAGAGAGATTTTGTAATTTTTTCTATAAATTAGATTTTAAAAACATTTCTATTTATTTTATAATATTAAAATGACTAACTTTTTCATTGAAATATTTTCTTAAGCAAAGATATTTGAAATTATATAATAAAACCAATTATAATATGTTAGGTTTATCTTGATTTCAATATTTTATTCTTATTCACACTTTAAATGTTAGCATGACATTTAGAGATTAGATGTTTCCTTAAGGATTCACTTCGGAAGAAGACTTGCACAAAAGAAAATCTGCAACTGGAATTACCCACCAAAAAAAAGTACAGGCAAAAGATTTTAAGGGGAAAATACCAGAGTATTTTTTGCTCAGAGACTGTTTACAAAACAGTAATGGTTTTGATTAGCCTGCAAAGATACATACAACAACCCTGGTGATATATTTATGCCTTTTTGAAACAATACCAAGGCTATATTGACATGGGCTCACAATTTTGAGTGGTAGTGTGATAATGGAATACGTTATTCCTATAGTTCTATTCCATTCCTTCTGGCCTACATGAGGGCATTGCTCTTATCTGTTGTGATGTGTTCCTGACCTTACTTATTTACACTTAGTGTGTGGAATTGAGTTTTTAACCTTGATTCATTGAGCTCTGAATGATCACATTTCTTACTTTACATTGCCTTCAACTCTGATCAACTCTCTCTCAAGAATGGATGCTGTGGCTAAATTTGTAAAATGATGTTTGATAGGAAATATCATATGTTTACACTAACTGTAATTTTAATAAAGTGTGATTCTTTATATTGAATGGTTCTCTTTTTTGTTATAACTACTTGATATAATTTAGGATCTCTTACCGAATAATCATTATTCCAAATGTTTTATTAATTGAATTAATGGAAGAATTATAATCAAAAAATAATTTTAAATGCTGTAGTTTTTTGTTACCATTTATCCCATGTCTTGAAAAATTATTACAATTAATTAGATTTGAAAAATATTTTTAGCATTAAAATCAACAAAATTCTTATGATTTTTTTGTGTGTGTGTGCATATTATACCTATGTTATTTTTGTTTTCCTTGAAGCATTTGTTGTAGAATAGTTAGTAAATTTAAAAATACAAATAATTTTCAAAAAAATTTACTTATTTTAAGTTTTCTGTTCAAAAGCTTTAACATATTAACTTGCACAATTTCTTAAAATATGCATGAACAAAGAGCCCAAAGATATGATTAACCTTTTTTCCTTTTTTTTTTTTTTTTTTTCATTCACTTTGTGAAAAGATCGTTTTTTTAATCTAAAAATTATTAAGTAAAAATAATTAACTTTTTGGAGAATTAAATTAATATATATTTTGTTTCAAAAGTATTTTCTTGGATGTGTTACAGCTTGATTTGTAATGGTCTGATCAGTATTTTATTAAACTATTTGTTATTGAATTATCATTTTATTAAAACTTATAATAATGTTCAAAGAATATTTTATGTGGTAAATTACTTTTGTGTAAAAATCTGGATACCAAAATGCTTTTTTCTATACCTAGTATTTATCACTCCCTCCCGAATATATATATATATATATATCTGTGTGTGTGTGTGTGTGTGCATGCATGCGTGCGAGCAAATGATCTTGAATAGAATTGTATCTCAAAGAACTTTATTTTCGAACTATTAAACTCGCTGGTGGCTTTTAAATAATATCGATCATAAATATTGTTATTGTAATTATCATTTTTGACAACATTTCTGATATAATGGGAAATTATTAGCTGTTTCTTTTCCTCCCTTAAGTAATTTTAGTATATTTTATTTTCAATGATGGAAAACGCTTTTAATCTTGGTTCTGTTGGCAATACCATCGATTCAATAATTTGCTATGGAATCAATGTTAAAATAAAGTTTTTAAAAGGAAGTCAATGGAGATTATCTACATAGCTTTAGTACACATTTATTAATTTGCATATTTTATTCTGTTTTCCTTTGATTATTTATTTTTAAAATATATATATGCTATTGTTCAATGTATTTGTTTATTGTATATTATTGTTATAAGAATATTGTTAGATTGGCAAATGCTGACACTATCTTAAGTGTAAATATTTTTTTAAAAATGGAGATAAATTCATATGTAATTGTCTGCTACATAAAATTTGTATAAAATATTTATGAACATATTTTACATTTTATTTAAAGTTAAATTATTTTCAATATGTCTAAATGGATGTTTATCAGTTTCTGTAAGTAGGCACATTATCTAGAGCATTAATACTCTTATGAGATTTTTGTATGATATATTTTCTTGGTGCATTATTCTTTACAGATATTTATACTAAATGTGTTATTAATGCTCCATCACCATATTAATTCATTTAAGTACTGCAAAGAATTCATACATTTTCTTTTCTGGGATATGCAGAAAAAATTGTGGGTATGAACCTATCTAAGAGAATTGAAGATGTTTATTATCTATGACTATTTTGTAATCACTGTTTAAAAATTTTTAATTTATGTTTCTGCATATTTCAGGTACACTGTCTGTAGAAGAAGTTTATCGAGATAGAGATCAGTTTGCTTCTCTAGTTCGAGAAGTTGCAGCTCCTGATGTGGGACGTATGGGTATAGAAATTCTCAGTTTTACGATCAAAGATGTATTTGATAGAGTTGAATATTTAGCTTCATTGGGAAAAGCACGTACTGCAGCGGTGAAGAGAGATGCTGATGTAGGTGTTGCACAGGCTAATAGGGATGCTGGCATCAGGGTATGAAATGTTTTCATTGCTTAAAATAGTTTTGAATGTGAATAGATTTTAAAATCTATGCAAGGATTAAAAAATATTTTTCTTTTCTAAATTATATTTTTAATCAAATTGTTTTAATTTTTTATCTTTGAAACTTGCAATTATGTTGCATGTTGCATGTAAATTTTATTACTTGTGCTGTTGAAATAGTTAATGAGTGTATAATTAATAAAATTGTTAAAAATCCAAAAGCAATTTATAGTGAAAAAGAAACTTGTAATGTATTTTCAATACTAGAGCAAATATAGAATTTATATTATTTTTTAAAAAATATCTTATATGTATTCATAATTTGTTAAATATGATGAAATTATTTTAGGAAGCTGAATGTGAAAAGGCTGCAATGGATGTCAAGTATGGTGCAAATACCAAAATAGAAGACTCGTATCGTTTGTTTCAACTCCAAAAATCCAACTTTGATGCAGAAGTAAATACAAAGGTATTTATAGATGTTTCAATAACAAATAATTAAAACTTTTATTTCTTATTGCTACAATTATATTTTTCCTTCGTCTGTTTTATTAAAGAAAGCAGAAGCTCAGTTGTCTTATGAATTGCAAGCTGCAAAAATGAAACAAAAGATAAGAAGTGAGGAAATTGAAATAGATGTTGTAGAAAGAAAGAAACTTATTGCTGTTGAAGAGAAAGAAATTCTGAGAAAAGAAAAGGAATTAACTTCTCTAGTCCGTCTTCCAGCTGAAGCTGAGGCTTACAGGGTTGAGCTCATAGCTCAAGGAAAAAGGTAATGTTATGAAGTAAAAAGGTTTTATAAGTTAAAAGTTAACTAACATTTCTTTTAAAACTGAAAACAGAGAAATTAGTACTTAATTTTTTTTCTTTGTCTTTTCTTTCAAAAACATATTTAAATGCTTTGTTTTGGGAAATATAATCCAGTTAATGTTTTAGTAAAATATCTATAAAACTACCTTGGTACCAAATTAAGTGTACATTTACATTTTATTAAGGAAAAGGTTACTCAAAAATTAATATACTGTCTTTAAGTTGCATTTTATATAAGGATGATATGTAATAATTATTCAACTTTCCAGCCTATTTTTTACTCTTTATCATGTTTAATTCAGAAGAATCTATTTCATATTTACTAATAGATTTTCTAGAAATTCTAAGAGTTAAAAAAAAATGAAAAAAAATTTCCTGATTTAGGTCATTGTAAGACATATATAAAAATAATTAGAAAATTAATGGATTATGCAATTGTAGTCTATACTTCTTTTTTGCCATGCAATTTTATACCCATGTTTAAAATGGCAGTGCACTATGACATTAAATATAATCTTAATATTTTTTAATAAATTATGAATTTAAAATTCTACATATTATGTTTAATAATTTACATGAAAAGTAAAAATGTGGCGATATAATATAAAGTGTGTTTATCCTTTTATGTAGATTTTTTAACCAATACTATTGAATATTTTTATCTTTTGTAGAGCCCAGACAATGGATGTTGCCCGTGCAGAGGCAGAAAAAATTAAACTACTTGGTTTAGCTGATGCATATGCCATTGAAGCAGTTGGTAAAGCTGAAGCTGAAGGTATGCGAATGAAAGCAGCTGCATATAAACAGTATGGAGATGCTGCTGTCATGAGCTTGGTTTTGGATGCCCTTCCGAAAGTAAATAAAAATATTTTCTTTAATTTGAATTTTTATTTCAGTTTATATATTATTTGTATCGTATATTATTTTAAATTTAATATATTGATAGAAATTTAATTTTCTGCTCTTTTTATACATTATAACATTAGTCTATTTATAATCATTTATTAATATATCACAAAAAATTTATCAACAACATTGTTCAAGGTGGATACAAGTCTTGCTTAATCATTATCAGTTTATTTAATGTAAATGTAAAATGAAGCTAAATTTGAGGTATTTGTATAGGTTTTCATATTTCAGAGCCTTAAAATTATTTCTTTACTTTTATTCACAATATATTCTATTTGGTATTTAATATGAATTTTTTGAGGGGAAGAATTATCCTCTTCATTAAAAAACATTTTTTTTTGGAAATATGAAAGTTAAAAGCATGTTTAATAAGTAATTTTTCATTAACTAAAGCATCATATTGCTTCTTAACTTTAAGAATTCCATATAAAAAAAATTAACTTCGTTTGAGCTATTTAAAATTAGTAAGGTTATTAGTTTTTGTTTTCAGAAAGTAAAATTGCCTTTTTAAACTTTGTTTTTTGTGAGAAAGAGTGAGAGAGAAAAATTCAAGGTGTGCAACCTCAAACACTTCATTGTAACTCACAGCAAGACCCATAAAGTATCCAATAGCTAATAAAAATCAAGAAAAAAATTATATCTGCTATAAAAGAATTAATTTTCAACCTAAAACTGTTCTTCTGTAAACTATGTGTGTACCTGCAAACTCTCTAAATTGGCAGGTTATAAACATCAATTTTACATCTTTTATATTTGCCTACTGCTATTTATGATACATTATTGGCAATTCTGTGACAAAAAAAAATTGACATGAATGGCATATCTTCTTGCCGCAAGTGGTTTGTGTGAAAAAACAAATAATTTTCTTAATTTAAAACTTTTATAATACTGAATTTAAAAATGAACAGGATTTATCCATATCAATTGCTTATTTGTGAGCAAAATTGTTTATTTTTAAGCAAAAATGTGTATTGATGTGTAATTTTCTTTTCAATCAGTACATATCCTATTATTCATTTTTATGTTTTTTTATTTGTTTTTTAATTTAGATTGCAGCTGAAATTTCTGCACCATTGGCCAAAACTGAAGACATAATACTGATTGGTGGATCAGATCAAGTTACATCTGAAGTAACAAAACTTGTTAGTCAAATACCTCCATCTGTTCACGCTTTGACAGGGGTAGATTTAACTAAGGTAAATTATCATACAGGTTGTCCTGCAATTTATTTGAATTTCCCCTATATATAAAGAATTATATCACTAGATATAAAATCCAAATTAACATCATTTGTCCAAATTTAAAAATACTCTAGCTTTCATATTTTAAAAATTATTTATGTATTTATTTTTTAGTCTTACTTTTGGAACATTTTATTTTTAACAAATATTTTTGATGAGTGAAGGATTTTTAATTGGCATTTTGACTATAGTGAGTTTGACTCTTGATCAGCAGACCCATATAAATTATATTGTAAGAAAATCAGCATGGCAGTCAGTGAATCAATGCCAATTCATGTACCATTGTTGGGAAAATATCTTAAATGTTATGGGCATGTTTCTCCTCCTCATGAATAAGATCTCGTGTTGTTCTTTATAATTTCTACTCCTTTCATTCTGTGATTTACTTTAAATGTCTGTATTTTTTTAATAATTATTGTTTTTTCTTTTTATTGCAACTTACCCACAAAATTGAATAAACATGTTTTCTTTTGCTTATTTATTTGCACTTTTTACTTCTGTGATTATTTTTTTTTTTGCATATTTTTTAATTAGTTGGTATACACATAATTCTTGAAACTTAAATACCTTCCTCATTTAAAAAGTCTAATTAAATTTCTAAACATTTAAGGGAAGGCTCTATAGAAGATGTTGTGCTATATACAGTAATTATTGAGTTTTTTTTAATTGAATTATTAAAAATATATATGTTTATCTGTATATATCATAATTATATCATGAATTATTTTTAATTGTGTAATTTTTTACTTGTTATAATTTTCCTAATTTTTTAAATAGAATTCCAATCAGCTATTGCATTTTTTTCTCTCTGTGTGTAGACCATAAAACATTCAATAATGCATTTCCAGAATTATTCAAAATTTTAATGACATCAATTTTGTATTATCCATTCAATAATGTGAGTTCCTAGAACATTTATTTGTCTTTAAGACTTCATACATTTATCAAAATTGAAAATTGAGAAAATACTTAATTTAAAGGATCTTTTGCATGTGCTTTCATGTGTGTGACGTATTTACCATGATAAATAAGATTTGACAGATTCAGTGACTCATTTTATATACTATAAAAGCTAATAAAAATGACACCCATTCTTCTATTTATAATTTTAATGTATCATGATTTTTATTATAATTTGTAAAAAAATCATTACACTTTAAACAGATGTGATAGGTTTAAACTTATTTAAGGGGGTTTGTATTGTTAATGTTTAGTTTGAGATGCATACCTTAATATTTTTGTTATTTGTATTTTCAGGTGCTGTCTAAAGTTGCAGCTTCTAAATAAGTAGGCAGTTCTAGTTAATTATTGCCACAAGATGCCATGTTTCTTTACTTGAGTATATGAAAGTTGACATACATGTACCAGTGTACAGTTCTCAGATGCGGACAACTTTTACAGTTTGTAGACATTGTACATTGCCATTTTTAGATGTGTATTTTAACCATTAGAAATGTGGTCCATTTTTTTTATGTTAACAAAACTGCCAATTTTCCTATCGCAAGAAAATTTTCATTTTTATTGAAACTATATTTTATCTGATTACCCATGATTTGTATAAAATTTTTCTGGTATACTTTATTATACACAGGTTTAGGGTTTATTGGTCGAATATCAGACTGTCTAGATTATTTGAATTTTACTTTTTTAAAACTAGTGTTAAAGCAATAAATGTTATTGCCTTTTTACACTTTTAAATTTGTACTTTTTGGAACACTCTATAAATAAATAGTTAGGTAAAGTAAAAGATATCAGAAGTAAATTAAAGAGGAAATATATATAATCAGAATCAAATAAATTATCTGTAAACGTAGAGACTAATCGAACTTTTTGAGCTATTTATCAAATTTACATTGTGCATTGATAGTATTCAGTTTAGATATGTAATTAATATTTTTGTTTTAATTTTCTTAAAATCTGAACTATTCAATTATTTTTATAATCAGCGGCATACAAGCAATGAGCAAAAAAAAAAACTACCTATAAAACATACTAAATCATTTTATTTTTCACAAATAGTGAAAAGACTCCATTTTTTATGTTAATTTTTGTGTTTGTGCGATGTTTTTATGCTGTGTTTATAAAATTTATCAAGGAAAATTTCAAACAATTTTGTTGTGCAAGATTCTTAAATTCCAATATTATTTTATACATTTGTTTTAAGCCAAGAACTATTCTAATAACTTACTTTTGACAATCACCAGATTTGAAAATTGAGTTTAATTTCATTGTATATAACTATAAGAAATAATTTTCTTCAGAAAGATGTTTTACTGTCCAAATTGTTTAGCATGTTCTTATTATCCTTTATTTCTCTCATCAAGAAAAATTGACTTTTCTAGTACTTATTTATTTAGATGGGACAAATTTTGATTTAAAACAAATGTTTCATTGATGTCTTCCATATTTTTGTGCAGAAATTTAGCTAAAGTTTATTGCATGGAAGCTGTATTCATTTAAATTTCTCTAGATTATCACATTAGATTAGATTGTTCAAAATAACTTCCTATCCTTCCTTTTTTTTCTGTACTTTAATATCCCATCCATATCTGCTATTTTTAAAAATAATTTTTAACCATAAATGTTTTATATAAGTTTTTATGCTTGTATATGATGGTTTCTTTATATTTATTATGATGCTGTTAAGCTATTCATTCTTTGTAATTACTGCAGTTTTAGTTTATTCTTCTGATTTTTCTCATTTTAAAAATTTTTAATATTAATGTACCTGTTGTAAATATTCAACCACTCTTGTCTGTTGCAATCATCACAATAATCAGAATGTTCATCAAACTAATGTATGGATAGTATTTAGCCTTTAGCTGATGCCTTTTGGCATTTTTTAAGGTTTATGGAATGCTTGAAGAATTGCAAATAGTTGCTAAATAACTAATCACTGTGATTCTCATAGATTAGCATATTTAAGAAAACCAAAAAGTTTCAAAGTATACTATTTCTAAAATCATTAATTCGAATAAAATACTTTGCCAATAAGTTGGTTTTAAGGCATATAAACAAAGGAAGATAGATCTGAATGCTGCCATCCTTTTATACTGAATGATATTGTGACTCTTGTCTGATAATTTTTTTCCCCTCATTGTTGTGAAGAAGCCCACGAACAAGACTTTTTAATGACATATCAAGCAGCATGCTTTTGAGAAAGTTGCTTTGTTCCTTGTAGTGCTATATAATATATATATGTGAAGTCATTCAGTCAGTGGTCAGTCATGTGGAGTCATTCAGCCAGCATCCTAATATAGGGGTAGTTCGTCTTTCCCATGATCTGGACATCCTGGTTTGGACATGGTTGTTCTTCTGTGTTCTATCTGTAAGGTGTGCAAATTTGTCCCCCTGTAAAAAAGGGCTGTGCAAGCGAATGTGATGATAGAGTAGCAAAAGTCGTACTCTTGGCCCCAGTTGGCTTTACTACAAAACAAGAGCCGCTGATTAGGCCTAAATCGCTGCTCTTATCAGCAAGCTTGTCCATGGCAAGTGCCATAAGAAACAACAATAGAGCCATTCTTGAAAGCTTGCTAATATACTTCTGAGCATTTTTTCATTCATTATTTAACAAAGATCCCTGATTCTTCTGTTGTATGAGGATTACTTTTTTGTATGTGTGAAGTTACTTTTAAAAGATTAAAATAGACATACATAGAAAGATCTGACATTCAAAAAGGCTAGGATAGCTGAAAGATATTAAACAAGGTAAAAATATGTCATTTTCTAACAATTTCAAAGGCACTCTTGCTTGTATGAATAGTTTGCAAGTATTGCTGTTACTTCATGTACTTTATTTTATGATGGTGAGATAAAATTTTGAAACATATTTCTATAGCAACCTGAATCAATAATGAAGAAAAATGATCTAAAAATTCCCTGCCAATGCCATATTATATTGTTTCTGTATATGTAATGACCTCTGTTCCAATCCTTATCTGATTTTCTGCTATTTTACTTGTGAAAAAGCAGTTAGATAATCAACAGTGCTCAGTTTGAAATGGCATTATGTAATGTTTGGATGGTGTAATATTTCATCAGCAAGGGAATTAATTGTTATCTATTATAGGTCCTTTTTCCAAAGTGAAGTTTTTAATATTTCAAAACATGCATTTCCCTTAAACCACCAAATATAATAAAATTTGGATTTAATTATTAAATCTATGTATACTTTTATATAATTTTATTAATTATATTACAACTTTTTAAAAAAAAATTACTATTAATAAAGTATTGGAAATGATTTTTATATTTTTTGAAAATCAAACTAGATACTAGCTCTACAAGATAAAATAATTTTTTCCATTCTTTGTGTTTTCACAAATGTTTGCTTGTGGTTATATTTAAAATTTCCTTTTGTAATGCAATGTTTTTTTTTTATTTTAATATAGAAAATATTTCTAATTTTATTGTTTTTAAATTTTGATTAATGGACCAAGAACTTAAATCGATACGTCACAAATATGGAAGATTGATAAATCTCAGAATTAGAATATATTAATGAATGCTGATTACAAACATTTGTTGTTAGCAACTCAAAGTAGTAGCAAATTTTATTTTTGTATTAAAAATCTATTCCTGCCTTAATTAAACTATTAGGTAGCTTTTTAATAAAGCTGATAGCTTTTAACAGAAGTTATGTGGAATGTAATACAATATGTATGTAAAGTATAAATAATAAGCAATTTAATAGTGGCTTAATAAAAACTATGACAGTGAAAATGTCTAATGATGTGAAATATAGCTGCAAAGAAAATATGTTTTGGAATAGAAAGCATGAAAAATGTTTTTTTAAACATTGGTGTATCATATCTGCAAGCCTATTTGAAAGTTTAGAATCTAAACCTTTTTTTGCTATTGAAAATTCTGTTTAGGAAATTTTATTTATCTTTAATTAAAAATCCATATTTAAGCTTATCTTTTATGCTGAATTTTGTTTGAAATTTCTTTTCTGATATATATATATGATAAAGACTTTTTTTTTACTATCATTTAGCATATGAAAATTTAATGCTTAAAAAAGATTACTATAGGAATTTTTATAGGAAAATTACATTTTATCTGGGGGAGGGGAGGAATTTGAGGCGGCAGTTTTGTTGAAAATTTTGAACAAGATGTGAAATCTTGTGATTGTCAATTTATCATATTAACTATCACTGCGTTGTTTGAAATTGTGAATGTAATTTTAATTTATGATCCGAATTTATAAACATGTTTCCTATAAAGAATTTGAAAGAATTTGTATTTTTAAGTAATGTTACATCTTAATTTTTAATACTGAACTATATTTTCTGCATTAAAAAGTAATTAAGTTATGTATTTCTTGAGTAACTATTAAATATTTCTTTAATTAGCATACTGCTAACCCTTCTATACCCAGCTGATGACTTGGATAGATTCAGTTTATTTTATTATCATTCCTGAAATTGGCTGGCAATGTATCTGTTCATTTTTAACTATCATCTACATTCAAGGGATGGGGATTAATGGTATCAGTTGTCTATAACCAACGTTCAGAAATTCTAATTTTTCAGATTGCTACATCCACAAACATAAGTCTTGTGAATTCTTGTATATCTGAATTGGTCACACTTCCTTTAGTTCAAATAATTGGAATTCTAGTGTACTATTTTACAAAGCATTATCTGAACAATTTTAAATTTTTTTGTCTTCCAAAGGTGGAATTTCAATTTGTAAAATGCAACTGCATTTCAGCATTGAAAATTGGTGTTACATTTTTGAAATTCAGTTTTATGAACCATTAATGTGCCAAATTACAAGATTTTTAAAAAAGGGTGATTTTAAATACTCTGCAGCTATTAAAAATACCTCTTCCTAAATTAGAAGTTAATTAGGTATAAAATTTTAGTAAAATGAACTTGCCTTTTTTAGCATTTTAAATAGTTCAATTTATATAAATTTGTTTCTGTGATGAGAATCAAGTGCTGTGAATCATTTTTTGAGTGTTGAAAATGATTCAGTGATATATTTCATTTATTCTCTTAAGAATGGTTAGTAAATTATATAGCTATATACATATATATATAAATATAATGTGTGATCTTGATTTTCAGATACTTAGGAGGTTATTAGTTTTCTTTTGAAATCATATTAATTGTAAATAATCAATTATTGACTGATTTAAGACCTTACTATAATAATTCTCTAAATAGTTTCATTCCAGTTCCTGATTAACTTCTTGTTAACTTATATGAAAGTGAAATAAATCTATATTATTGGAATAAATACAATATTCTGAGATAAATCACAGAAACTGGTAGAAATATTATATAAATAGTCAAAGAATGGCTGTGCTATTTTTAGGAATTGTATAGTTACAAATATGCATTAACTTTGCTAAATTATTTCAGTTTAGATCTGAAATTAACAAAATAAGTTCGTTTACAAATAAATCATTATAAAGTTTCTTAAAATTGCATAAAACAAAGAGTTTATTGTGAGTATTATAAAAAAAAATTATTTTAAACTATTAAACTGTAGCAGTTTGAGGCAGTCTGTTTACTATTATATGAAATGTACAAATTTTGATTGCTTATCTTTTGTAGGATGAGTATGTGCTTATTAAATATTTTATAAGTTTTTATATTTGCATAAAATGTTCTGCATTCTTTCTAGTCATTTTAATTTGTCAGAAATATTTTATTTGTAAATATTCAGTTTCCTTGTGTTATACTTTCTAATAAAATTATACAAATCATTTTATTTTTGTTAATATTATAGTGATGAATTTCTAAAATCATTTTGCTCTTTATTGTTTATGTAACAGCTTTGCTTATTATTTTGTCAAATGAACTAAAAAGTGTTTTCTATCGTCACTAAAAAAAAACTGAAGGTTGATGACTGTTTTGCTGTGTAATTTTGTAGATCATATTTAATTAGAAAATCATATGATGTTTTGTGATATTTATCATTCTAAATGTGAAGTTTTTGTGCCAAAGGAAAAAAAAATTATAAATCAGAAAATTTCTATTCCAAAAAAGATAATACAAAAATTTTGGTATTAAAGCATGTATTTAAACATGCAGGATCTTGTTCCTTCTGTGTTTTAAAAATATGCTATCTACCCGAATTACTTTGTTTTGAAAACATTCTTTTAATGGCTATTACAGTTTTAAGGTAAATCTTCTATCAAAATTTTGTTTTTAAAATATTTTTTTACAATAATAAAGGAGATTTTATATAGATTGATTATGTAGATTTATAGATTTTATATAGATCATACTCATTGAATTTAAACCTGGAAGCTAAATTCTGATATTCACAAAAGTTATATGATAATTTATAAACTGAAACTTCAGTTTTAAACTTTATAGTTTTTCAAAAGTAAATAAGTAACCAGTTATATTGCATGATATATTTTATAATTAGTAGTTGTATATGTATAGTAAATACAAAGTATTTGTGAAATATCCTAGTCTTTTTAACATATGTTTCATTTTGTGAAATTAAATTTTTTTCTGGCACTTCTCTGTTTTGATAAACTTTTAAAATGATGCATCAGATCATTACTTATTCAATTTCTTTATTATGAACTTTGTCACCGTATTTCTCATGTTATTCTTAGATGACAGCTCGATAGTAATTCAAACATATCCTTTAGAAGCAAAAATTTCAGATGATATCTTTATGCAACTTAACTTAAACCTTAAGTTGATGATATTTTGTGAGTTTGTGAAGGTAAACTTTTCACTGTATTGATGGATGTCTGTCTGAACTTTTATTAAATATATTGAAACACTACAGTGAAAGTGTTAAATAATAAAGTAAACTCTTTTTAATTATATATACTCAAGATCTTCCATTAATATTTTTTTATTATTGCACCAATAAATTTAAACATAGGTTACATCTGTTTATCTAAGAATATTTATAGTATATTTTATGTAATTTAGGTGATTATATATATTGATAAACTATATTAAAATTTCTCATTTTCATAAGTAGTATGATGTTTAAAGATAATTTGTTCTTTCTATTGTCATAAATGTAACATCTGTTAGAGAATGAAACTTCTTTAAATGATATATAGCACATTAAGTATGGCTCTTGCGCCATAAAACGCAAATAAATCAATCTTTAAATGATATGAAAATAAATTGAAAGCAAGCTTAAAAGCAGATTAAATATTTACATTATAGTTTATTTTAATTTTTTTATGTTTTCAATAATTCTTATTTGGACTTAAATTTCCTAATTTCATTGTGTGTGTATGTGTAATTTTTTGCATAACTTATATATGTATGTAGTTTGAGCTTATTGATATAAATTTTTTTTTACGATTTTATTTAATTTCCATTAAATACAGATAGAAATATTGAACTCTTATAATGAATTGTAGAAGTCCTAAGTATGTTTAGTAATAATTCTGCTTGAATTCTTTATACACCACTGAGTATTTTACATCATGGTAGTTTTAAGCAAAATAATCATGTGATTCATTGCTCTCCCTGACTAATTGCATTCGATTATTTTTCCTCTGATAGAATTCGCAAGACCAGTTATTGATCACTGTTCTCTTTAGCTTATTTTAAAAATACCATTTAATATAAAACTCAAAACCATATCATTCAAAAGTTTTTATAAATGATTTAGTTTATTTACAGTTAAACTGCATTAAATGATTTGATTGTTTGCTTGTAACAAATTTTAAAGAATGAAAACTTGTTTTATTAAACAGTTTTAGAGAATTATTCATAGAAGATTATCTAATTGTTTGAAATAGAAAGTATTTCTCTGCATTAACCTGTTTTTTAATAATAAATTTTTAAAGCAAAATGCCACTTATTTCACTGCTAAATAACTTAAACCTTTTCAAAGGTAAATTTGCAAACAATCATTTTATAACTTGCCAATAAGTGTGTACATTTTTTAAGGATCTGAAATTTAAAATTGTATTTATAGAGGAATTATTATTTTTAGAAATTTAGTAAAATGAATTTGTATTGTATATAGGTTTCATTTTTGTACTTTCTCATGATTATCTAAATCCAGATGTATTTTGCCTCATAACACTGCCAATGTCTGTTTAGCCTTTTCAGTGTTCATGAGGAACATTGAAAGAAAACAGAAAGAGATCTATAGTTGTATTGCATTAACTTATTCTGAGATAGTGTTTTCTGTATATATGCTAAATATTAGGGTTGTGTAAAGTATTTTTGCATTTAGTGTAGAATGCTGACATTTAAAAGAGCAATGTTACTAATTTATTTATTTGTCTCATATCAGTATAGAAGCCTGAATCTCAAGTCGTTATAAAGTATTCAATGTGTTTTGTGACAGTATACAGTTATTTTTGATATTTTCTTTGTAATTTTAATAGTTTATTTTATTAATTAAATAAGCATTTTTTTTCATTCCTGAGATATTTATTTAGAAATAAAGCGATCCAAACATTATCAATAATGAAGTATAATTATTTGCATTTAACTTAAGCTAAAGTGTATTGTTTACATTTTATTTATTTTATATTTTTTATGTTGTATTCGATTCGTTTTCGTTCAATTATTTTATTCTAATTTTATTTTAGCAAAAAATGCAATTTTGTAATTTATGATAATTTTGAATAGATTTTAAATTTATGTATCCTACTATTTATAGTGATGTGATCTGTACCAAAGAAATATATTCTTGTGAATTAATAAATGTTAATGACACACTTGTAGAAGAATTTATTTTGATTCAAATATTTGTATATTTTAGGAGATAGCTCTAGGTGTGTGTGTGAAACAAAAGCTGATATTTGATTTTAACAAACTGATGATATTTGATTTTAACAAACATAATGTTTTTCAAAATTTTATTCAGTATATGAATATATTACATTCATATTTTGGTCAAAAAATGTTTTCTTTTTTATCAAATTTTAAAATGAAAATATGTATAGTTAATAAATTTCATAGAAATTTGGAATTTTTCTGTAAAAACATTTTTTTTTATTTCTTGATTTTTGGAACTGTTTTGATTATGTATAGTCCTTAATGGATATTTGCTTACACTCATGTTTACACACACACACACACACACACACACACACACACATATATATATATATATATATATATATATATATATATATATATATATA